>CAUYQU010023513.1:0-18264 GCA_963574635.1 Cheracebus regulus | reverse complement strand
CAGCACTGAAAACACAAAACCCAGGTGGCCTTAAAACTCCTTAATTAAGACAGAAGTCACACTTGAACAAAAACCACACACAACAAAACCTGATTCTCCGGACAGTGTCTCCCCCACTGAGCACCTGCTGGGCCATTGCCTTTGGGCTCATCTTTTACCTACGAGTGGTCCTCCCACGAGGACCAGGCATTGCGTGTGGGGACGGGGCAGTCAGTACTAGGGCCTCGGGACGTAGGGGAGCCGTCCCCACCGCCCTCACAGAACCCACCAGGCACGGAGACCAGACGGGGTTCTGTTGCTCACATGTGGAGTTAAGAGTATTTTGAGGTGTACTTTCTTTACAGAATCATGGGGTCTTGGGCATTTCACATCACTCCATTTCTACTCAGACTTTTGGAATCACACAGGACCTTTCAGCGGATTTCATTTGGGGAAAAGAAACAATGTAGTTTTTGTTTTCAGCCTATGGAATGGTTTCCTTTTGTCTGTCTTGTTCAGATGAAGCTACTCTGTGGCACCTGCACATTTCCATGTTACAGCAGCTGCCTGATGAATTTCATCCACCTCCATTTCCGCATGTGGCTCGCGTGGACAGGTGGACAGATGCTGTGGCCACGTGGAACCCTGAGAGCCCAGGGACGAGCTGGTGCTGGAAGGAACTGCCGGGACTCACCGAGCTGCACTTAACTGTTCTCTTCTGGCGATTTTTTGTTGTTTCTTTGTGTTGACTTTGGCCCTGGCAAAATTTTCCACTCTAAGTAAAACAAGTCTCCGAAGTATTGTGTATGTTTAAAACGACAGAACCATTACTACTACATTTGGAAAAAAAGATTCAGTCTTTTATCACAGGCCCTTTTGAAACCAAGATCCCAGCTCTCTCGTGGTATGTTTGTATTTTGGGTGTCTGCCCAGCTCTGGGCGCCCTCGACCCGCGTGTTACGTTGCAATTTCCCCATCCACGTGGAGCAGGGTCCAAGCGTGCCCTGCAGGGGACGTGGGGGCATTTCCTGATTTTCGGTAGGAAACGTCCTGGCCTTTCAGAACTGAAGCCAGTCCCGAGGCTGACTCCTCCACAGAAAATAGAGGAGAAGTGAGGACATGAGAGTGAGTGGGAGTTCCCGCGGCCCCTCGCCAGGCTCCCCTTTCCCGAGCGAGCCAGTGTGCCGTGCTGGCTGAGGGCTGCGCAGCAGTGCGCGTGGAGCAGGGGGTGGCAGCCTGATGCGGAGCTTTTTAATGTCATCACCGTAACATTATTTATTTAAATGTAGTTATTTTGGTATTTAATTTTTTTTAGAGAGGAAAACTGTATTTTCCTGGTGGGATGAAATGGCTCAGAATGGTATATTTAGGCAATTTAAAAACTTATTTACATAAAGACCAAATATGATGAATCTGTTGGGTGACTTGTGTTTGGCCCTCAGCATGGGGCTGCGGCAGCGTAACTAGCGTGACGCATGTTGAAAAGTGAAATTACTGCACACTAGCTGGATTATAACTAACTCAGCCGTTTAAGAAATAAAAACGAAAGCATCATGTGACTGAGACCGTGTGTGTGAGCGCAGCAGACCACAGCGTGTGGAGGGAGTGAGCCCCTCAGTGCAGCCGTCTGCATCTTCCAAGCACTTTACAGATACCTTGGAATGTATATTTTTGTCTTCTTACTCAAAAGGTTTGCAGTTTGTAAAATAGGATTCTGCTGTGTCCTGTGTGGGGTCAGGTCCCTCCACAGAGGGTTCAGCTCTCAGTCACAGCTGTGGGGTTCTCTGACAGGAGACCAGCTCTCGAGCTGAGTCAAGGAACACCAAGGTCACCCAGTGGGAGCGTGGCTTGGACACCAAGCGGATGCGTCGTATGTTCTGCTGGAGACGTTTTTATGCAGCTGTGTGTGGAGTTGGGTAGGTTTTCCCTGCGTAAGCTCAGTCCATGAACTGGTGACTTCTGATCCTGGAACATGGACTTTATAGGTCTGGATCTGGATCTGTTTCTGTTGGGATCACAGGTAAGGAAAATGCCCAACTCTAAATGTTAAAGAAGTTTTTTTTTTTGCTGTAGGCAGCATTCTGCATCTTGAATGCAGACTCAAGTGTGCCTCTCGCAGATGGGAGGCGTGCACACTCCTGTCTCTTCACTGCCACGTTCGCTCGGCTTTTTCATGGGTACGTAGGATCTAAGATCAAGGCGAGAGCAGTAACAAGACCGCAGGTTAGCAGACTCCCACACCCCCGGTCTTCTTGCCAGTCTGTGAGGCACTGTTTTTACACTTTGAGCTCCGAATCCCCAGGAACTTGAGCACAGGAAGGGTCACTGAGCTGCTGTTGCTGCAGCCCTGGCTCCAGCCCCCGGTGTTGGGGCTGCGGCACCCCAAGAGGGGTCCTGTGTCACCCTTAGCTGCGTCGCGGTGAACTCCCAGCTCTCCACTGTGTTCCTCCATGTCTTATTTTCAGGAAGTCTCTGCGTTGACCTTTGCCAAACTTCTGAGCTCCTCAGGGACTAGACTTAATTTCAGTAACTTTGCCCTGAACCAAACGAGAAAACAAACGGGAACTCACGTGTGGCCCACAGCACATGGTGCACTCAGTGTATGCGGCACGACCCTGGCTTGCTCTCTTCTCCCTGCAGTAGAGTGCGCCTGTGGACAGTTGGTCTTCAGTCTCCTCCCCACGCCCGTCATTGTCCTCTGCTAGAATAACAGAGTAGTTGGTAGTCATGGCCAGAAGGGGGGAGGGGGGCATTGTCAGGACTTGGGATTTCTGTGCTATGTGACGCAAGGAGATGAGTGACAATCTTCAGGTCCTAACTCCACTATTCCAGAAGGCGTAGTGGCGATTTGTTTGCAAAGGTTTGAAATTTTTAAAAAGTACCAAGTTCCTGAAATTCAATAAAATATTTTTATTAATTTTAATTGAATGCAGAGTTTCATTTTCCTCTTGATAGACTTTCTTTTTCTGTTTAACTTGATGCTCTCCTCTGAACACGCTGAAGGCCAGTAGTGTCGGTCCTGCCCTCAGGCCAGCACGTTGCGTGGGTGCCCACGGAAAAGGCAGCGGTCACAGGCAGTGGGAGCGGGGTCTTGATTTAGCTGGGATGTCGGAGTTTTTAAAGTTGCTTTGAGATTGTGTCACTACTTCTGCACACTTTCTCTCCAAGCTGAGGACGGAGACGACTGCCCCGCACCTGGAGATACGTTTTCTCCTGAGATGAAAAAGCAGCTCTTCTGGATAAGTGCTTGGGCATTCGGGTTCCCGCACAGGAACACCGGTCTTTCTGCTCCTGGGACTCACTCTGGTGTGGACTGCTCATGTCTGGAATTTTGAAGACACTATCAATCAATCAGTACTCACTCCAGGGTAGCAGGGAAGAAATCGTGCTGAGAATAATGGCACAGAGGCCCCTTTGGGAGCTAAATGGATCCTGAATTTCACATTCACCGACACAGTTCATAATGGAGTGCCGCGTTCCTTCCGCTGGTCCCCTAACGCAGAACTGTCCATCACACACGCCCCGTGGGGCTGTCTCTTCCGGTAGAACAGAGCTGCCAGGCCTGCATCTGAGTGCACCCCTGCTGTGTTAGTTTGCTCCCTTTCTGAGCTGTGTCCACAGCAACAAAAAATTATTTAGAATTCAAGGTGGGTCTCAGGTGACCTCTGATGTCTGGCTACAGAGTTGCTGTTTTTAGAAACGTCCTGTAGCAGGTCCCAGTGGGCTCCACCACCCTGTCTCTCCGAGGGGTCATGACGAGCAACTGTGGACCAAACAGATCAACGACCTCAGTCCTACGGAAAGTCAGGCGTGGATAATCCGTAGCAGCTGGCAGACTGACGCCAGACCGTAACCCGTGTCAGGGATGTCCCATGGCTGGGTCTAGTCTTGGACAGTCGATCAGAACCGCACATTAGGGATGAACATTAAAATGTCCAAGAGACGGCCCCCTCCCCCCTCATCCCGGGCACACACGGTGCCCTTCCCCGCTCATCCCGGGCACACACGGTGCCCTTCCCCGCTCATCCCGGGCACACACGGCCCCCTCCCCTCTCATCCCGGGCAGACACGGCCCCCTCCCCCCTCATCCCGGGCAGACAACGTCCCCCTGCCCTCTCACCCCAGGCAGTCAGTCAGGGGAACCTCCTGTAGACACTGACTCCCCACAACAGAACCCTTCACTCTGACAGAGGAGTTGGAAAACGGCATCTGTAGTCAGTGTGAGGGAAATCCCTCTTCCACTTTGGCCCCAAGCTGGACCTAGTCATAGGAATGGCTAAAACCTGGGCCTCTAAATCAAACGACACAGCAAAGGAGTTAGAGGGCCCCTAACGCTCACAGGAGTGGCACCGGCCAGGGCAGCAAAGGCCCTGTGAACTGAACTCTTGTGTAGACTGGCCCCTGGGTGGTGCATGCCAGGTGTAGACCTGAATGGCAAAACACAGATGGGAAACTAGGCATGCAGAACCACAGCCCAGGAGGAGGCTGGCTCATGCAGTCAGAACTTAACCCAGTTACCTGCCTGCTGAGACAAAACTCAACATTCTGCAGAGGATTTAAAAGGACTTAGGTTAGTCTCAAGGTATGCCGAATGTCTAGAGTACAAAATTACTAAACATAAAAAGAGCCAGAAAACTCTGAACCCTCAAGGGGAAAGACTGCCTGTCAACTCTCACATGACCCAGATACTGGAACTATCAGATGAAGAACAGTTATTATAACCATGCTCTGTGAAATAAGGGCAGATGCTCTTGAAATGAACCAAACAAATGAAAAAATTCAGTAAACAAAAAGAAAAACACCAGGAAACAAAAATGAACTGGGACTTGCAGGACAAGATCAAACAGTCTGATGTGTATGTCACTAGATTCCTAAAAATGGAGTAAGGTGTATGAACATTTTTTTAAAGAAATATTTTAGGTCAGGCCCAGTGGCTCACGCCTGTAATCCCAGCACCAAGGTGGGTGGATCACTTGAGGTCAGGAGTTCAAGACCAGCCTGGCCAACATGGTGAAAACCCATCTCTACTAAAAACACAAAAATTAGCTGGGCGTGGTGGCACGTGCCTGTAATCCCAGCTACATGGGAGGCTGAAGCCGGAGAATCACTTGAACCCGGGAGGCAGAGGTCACAGTGAACCAATATCGCACCACTGCACTCCAGCCTGGCAACCGAGTGAGACTCTATCTCAAAAAAAAAAATTTTTTTTAAATTTTTAAATAAGTAAAGATTCATGAAGGTCAGTGAATTCCAAATAAGAATCTCATGTTGAAGCATAAAGTAAACTGACTTTTACCTGGAAAGCAACCGAACAAAACTGACTTCCACAGGCCGGGCATCCCTAACTTGAGGATTCAGCGACCTGAAATCCAAAGCTTCCTGAGTGTTGACATGATGTTCACTGGAGCATTCTGGACTTCAAATTTTTGAATTATGGATGCTGGGTGGGGTGCAGGGGCTCATACCTGTAATCCCAACACTTTGGGAGGCCGAGGCAGAAGGATCGCTTGAGCCCAAGAATTTGAGACCAGCCTAGGCAACTTGGCAAAGCCCTGTCTCTACTAAAAATAACCTAAGCGTGGTGGTGTACACCTGTAGTCCCAGCTACTCAGGAGGCCCAGGGAGGAAGATCACCTGAATCTAGGAAGTTGAAACTGCAGTGAGCTGTGACGGCACCACCACACTCCAGCTTGGGCGATGGAAATGAGACCTTGTCTCAAAACAAAAGACAAAAAAACAGGGATGCTGAATTGGAAAGTACATTGCAAATATTCCAAAATCCAAAAATAAAACATCTACATTCTGAAACACTTCTGGCTCTAAGCTTTTCAGATAAGGGATACTCAACTTATATACATAAAGAGTAACAATAATTCAGATTAACTACAGATTCCTTACCAGAAACCATGAAGGCCAGATAACTAGAAAAAAGTGGTTTGTGTGTGTGTGTGTGTATGTGTGTTTGTTTTTTGGTGGAGGTGGGGCAGTGGCTCATGCCTGTAAATCCCAGCACTTGAGGGGCTGAGGCAGGCAGATTACCTGAGGTCAGGAGTTGGAGACCAGCCTGGCCAACATGGAGAAACCTCCTCTCTACTAAAAATACAAAAACTAGCCAGGTGTGGTGGCATGCATCTGTGATCCCTGCTACTCAGAAGGCTGAGGCAGGACAATCGCTTGAACCCGGGAGGCAGAGGTTGCAGTGAGCCGAGACCTCACCATTGCACTCCAGCCTGGCTGACAAGAGTGAAACTCCAACTCAAAAACAAACAAACAAACAAACAAACAAGGAACAGGAAACCATGAGCCATTCATAAGGTTGGGGCAGGGGACTTGTTGACAGAAGCCATCCTTGAAGAAGCCGGGAAATTGTACTAGACAAACAGTTGTCTTAAATATGCTGGAGCTGAAGGGAACCAGGGACAAAGAACTAAAGAAAGCCAGGTGTGGTGGGGAGAGAGCTTGAGCCCGAGAGCTCACGGCCAGGCTGGGCAACACAGTGGGACTCGGTCTCAAAAAAAAAAAAAGTTAGCTGGCATGTGTCTGGGTCCCAGCTCCTCCGAAGGTTCAGGTGGGAGACTGCTTGAACCTGGGAAGTAAAGGCTTCCGTTCACCGTGATCACACCACTGCACTTTAGCCTGAGCGACAGAGCAAGACACCTTCCCTCCCCCGCCCCAAGAAGCAAGAAATATGAATAGTGTATGATAAGGTTGGAAAGAACAGAAAATAGAAATTATAAAAAGAAACTAAACACAATCTAGGGCTGAAAAGCAAAATAGCTAAAATAAGAAACTCACTAGAGGCATTTAACAGCAGATTTCAGCAGCCGTGAACCTGAAGGTCGGGTCAACGAAATTACCGAGTCCAAGCAACAGACAGAAAAGAAAAATGGGGGAAAAGCAAAGAGGAAGGGACCTATAGGACCATCAACCTATCAAAACAGGCATTATGAGAACTCCCGAAGCAGAGGAGGAAAAGAAACACTTGAGGAAACAAGTCACTGAAAACGTCCCTGATTTCATAAAGACACGAATCTACACATCCAACACACTCGAAATCCAAGCAGGCAAAATGCAGACTCAGAGCTAAATGTACATATACGCGACCCTGAAAACCTGGAAGCTTTTCCTTTAAGCTCAGGAACAGGACACCAGTGCCTGCTTTGAGCTACTGCTCATCAGCACTGATCAGAAGTCTCAGTCAGAGCAGTCAGGCAAGCACAGAAGGGCAGGCATCTGCCTTGGAGGATGAGTGGAACTCTCCCTGCAGATGGAGTGAGTACATATAGAACCCTCCACAGAAACACACACTCAAACTACCAGCGCTCACAAATCAACTCAGCAGTGCTGTGTGTACAAGATCAAGACAAAAATAAGCTGTATTCATATGCACCAGCAATAAACAAAAAGGAAATCAAGGCCAGGCATGGTGGTTCACGCCTGTAACTCCAACGCTTTGGGAGGGCAAGGCAGGAGGATTGCTTCCATCCAGGAGTTTGAGACCAAGTCGGGCAACAAAGGGAGACCCCCATCTCTAAAACAAAATTAAAAATTAGCCAGATAGCCCAGGTGCAGGAGCTCACACCTGTAATCCCAGCACTCTGGGAGGCTGAGGCAGGGATCCTGAGCTCAGGAGTTCGGGAGCAGCCTGGCCAATATAGTGAAACCCCATCTCTACTAAAAATACAAAAAATTAGCCAGGTGTGGTGGTGTGCGCCTGTAATCCCAGCTACTCGGGAGGCTGAGGCAGGAGAATCGCTTGAACCCGGGAGGCGGAGGTTGCAGTGAGCCAAGGTTGAGCCACTGCACTCCAGCCTGGGCGACAAAGCGAGACTCTTGTCTCAAAAACAAAGAAACAAACACAAAACATGAAATTAGCCAGGCATGTTGGTGCATACCTATGGTCCTTGCTGTTTGGGAAACTGAAGTAGAAGGATCACTTGAGCCAGGAGGTCGAGGCTGCAGCGAGCCTTGATTGCACCACGGCACTCCAGCCTGGGTGACAGAGCCAAACACAGAAAAAAAATGAAAGCATGGCTGGACATTGTGGCTCACGCTTGTAATCCCAACATTTTGGAAGGCTGAGGACTCCTTCAGGCCCGGAGTTGAAGACCAGGCTGGAGAACATGGAGAGATGCCATCTCTACAAAAAAATTAGCTGGGCGTTGTGGCGCATGCCTTCAGTCCCAGCTACTTGGGAGGCTGAGGTGGGAGGATCACTTGAGCCCAGGAGACAGAGGGTGCTGTGAGCTGAGATCACGCCACTGCACTCCAGCCTGGGCGACAAAAAGAAAAAAGGACAGGCAGCTGTCAGTACAAGCTGATGATGGTAAACAATGTGAGGCGTGAAGTTTAGCGCCTGTGCAAATACTGAAATTGAGGTAGAAAAAGGCTGCCATTTTCTGGAGTCACACATCTGCTAAGAAGGTCAGCAGGACACCCTCTCCTGCAGTATCTGGCCAGCTCCTTGACCATTTTTTCCCATGTGCCCATGAGGGACTAGGAGATAAGGAGTCGTCGTCAGTCGCACACCCGAGAAGCGTCACACTCACTGTCCGCAATGTCTTACACAGATGACAGGACTCTGCCTGGCTGGCAGCCAGCACGGACAATTCAAGATGGTGCTGCAGGTGTCTGCGGGAGGCTCAGAGCAAGCGCCGGGAAGATTCACGGCCTCTACAGATGGTGGCATTTCTCTTGAACAGAGCTATAAAAGAAACCACTTTTCACTACTTGCCGCCTCAGTCTCAAGGCTACATTTGCTTTTGTTAAAACTCATTGTATGCCTCCATTTTGGTGGATGTTGCGTAAGACAAATCATTTTAAAATTAATGCCAAAACCACAGAATTACTAACCTGATCCGTAATTCCATAATGCAGCAAGGAGACTACAAGAAAATAAAATTACAAATCAGAATCCCTTATAAATATACAGGCAGGCCAGGCATGGTGGCTCACGCCTATAATCCCAGCACTCTGGGAGAATGAATGAGGCGGGTGGATCACCTGAGGTCGGGAGTTGAGACCAGCCTGACCAACGTGGAGGAACCCTGTATCTACTAAAAACACAAAAATTAGCCAGGCATGGTGGCGCATGGGAGGCTGAGGCAGGAGAATCTCTTGAACTCAGGAGGCTGAGGTTGCGGTGAGCCAAGATTGTGCCACTGCACTCCAGCCTGGGCAACAAGAGCACAACTCTGTCTCAAAAAACAATAATAAAAAGAACTGACAAATATATCTGAAATAAGAAATGCAGCCAGGCATGGAGGCTCATGCTGGTAATCCCAGCACTTTGGGAGGCCAAGGCAGAAGAATCGCTTGAGTCTAGGAGGCAGAGGAGAAACCTCATCTCTACCAAAAAAAAATTTTAAGTAAAAATGAATTTTACATTCAGGTGTGGGGCTGTCCAAAAGTGACCTTCTCTGGATGTGGAAACAAAGGGCAATTTTGCTTACAACTTTTTATTTTTCTATATGTTCTTTATTTTACAAGGAACAGTTTGTTTTTTCTTATTTTTTTAATTGTTTATTTGCCTTCTCTGCACTAGCAGTGTTTTTTCACTGTATCTTCCGATCCATCTGGAAGAGAAAAATTTTGGTCCAAGTATCAAAAATGTAACCAACCAAATGCCTGACCTAACAGAAGAGATGAGGGCTGAGTCACGGGAAAGGTCTCTGGCAAATGAGAGCTTGGTTTGGCTGCAGGAAGAAAACACAACTATAAAACCCTTTGGTCACAGAAGGCTGCAGAGGGCCAGCGCCCCGACTACAGTGGTGGTCGGGGGGAGGGGCTGGGGGTTCACCGTCAAACCCAGGGTGGGTGTGGGTGGGGGCTGGGTTCCACAGGGCACAAACCACCGGTCCCCACAGACATCCCAGGGCCGTGGGGGAGGGCAGGTAGGCCAGAAACGCAGCCGGAGCCATCCACGCCCATGCACCTGTGTCATCAGACAGGAGAGCTGCTCGGCAGGCACCATCTGAGGCAGTGGCTGGAAAAGTAAAGCCGCCAGCCGGGGGCTTCTGGAGTCCCTTCACCCCGTGTCCTGGGCACAGGAGGTTCGTGGGGGAAGCAGCAGCCCGGCCTTGTTTTCCATATACCACGCTTCCCGTGAGTCCTATTGGAAAAGCAGCCTGCTGCTCCCCGACAGTCCCCAGGGCTGGAGACACTGGGTCCTTCCCACTCTACGGTGATTTTACAAAAGCACACACCTGGGGAGGGGTTGTGGTGCCAGGGCCTCACGGGGGGGCACGTCCTTGCAGGCCCTCACCGCGTTCCTGATGAACAGGCCTGTGACAGAGGAACCTGTGACTGCCCCGCCCCCGCCATTCGCGTCAGTTCTGAGAACGCTCACGTGCACTGAGGAAACCCACCCGTCTCGCATTTCCCCCAGTCTAACGTTACAAACCAGTAATCACACAACTGTGCAGGACCTTCTACTCCCCCACACAGAGCCAAGCGTTAGACAAGTCAAAGGTGACCCTGGCTCAGCAGAGACTCCAGCACACAGCAGCGGCTGCATCACAAGCAGGGATATGCTGCTGCCAACAGTCATTCTCCACTCAGCAGGCTCCCAGAGCCACATCTGGCTGCTACAGACACACTTCCTCCTTCCCTCCTCCAGACGCGCCATCCCTGACACAGCAAGGGAAGCTCTGGGCTCGGCCCCCAGTGGCCCAGGCTTCCACCTTGTCCTGTCCCACAGGCTGTTCTGAAGCAGTCCAACCAGATTCTCAAAACAAGACGACTGCATGGCTGCATCACACATACAACTCCACTTCCCATGACAGGTCCAGAGTACAACAAAATTAGTCACTTTTATTTAAAAGAAACATTACAAATAAGTGTGCAAAATTAAACTTCATGATTAAATACACATAAAAGTAACATGCATACTTTACATCAAAATCCACATACAAAGTTAGCTGACTACATGACAGTAACGGTAAAGCAACTGGCAGAACTAAAAACTTGTTGCTGTGCAGATTTTATATGTTTGCAATCTGAAATCAAAACCATAAAATAAAGTTTCTTTAAAGGGAATTTAAGAAAAGTAATTATATACCCCAAGTAGCAGACAATGCAGAGCCCCTAACTTGTTTTAGTTACCGAATGTTAAAAAGAAGTTCTGTGCCTTTCCTTCCCAAAATGTTAGTGTGTAGCTATTCTTATAAATGAGGGGAGGGGAGATGGTGGGGCTTTGAGACCAGACTGCAGCGGGCGCTCCCGGACCCTGCTCTGGCAGATGACCCCGAAGTTCAAGGATGTTTTCCCCGTAAAGAGCATCACTGTTCCCTACGTAACTGGGAAACGGAGATTTCACCCAGAATGTAACCAGGAGACCCCGTGGAGTCCCCACCCTACAGGCGCCCCAGGACTGACTGCTCGGCTTCTAGGGTGGGCCTGGTGTTTGTCTCATTCTAATGGCGCCAACAGAGATGGGGACGCCACACACAGCCACAGATGACCACACTGTGGGCAGGGAGAAGACCACGGGCTGGGCTCACACGAGGGAAACATCCACACTGGGTTCTCTCTACAGGTGGTTTTTCTTCATGTCCGATGGGAGAAGGAATTCTTCTCCTTTTCTAAGGCAAGCTGCTGGTGTTCTATTTAAATCTGCTGATAATGTAAGAACTTACATTTACACACTGGTTCACTTCCCCACAGCAGACTCAGAATGATGGAATCTGTTGCAAAAACACACCTGACCTTGTCCACCCTCGACCCAGTCCCCAGGTCTGTGTGGAGCCCCGGCAGGTGAGGGTGCAGTGAAGCTGCTGAAGCGAACGTCACAGCTGAACTCATGGGACAGCCACTGAGTGCCTATGGTGCCTTGATGATGATTCTCTCTTTAATACTGGAAATGGGAGTCCTCAGGAAAGCAGACCACCACGTATGGCTTCAAGACCAAGTCCCTGGGCAGCCCCTCCAGCCCGTGGCCCAGGAGGCCCCTGGGGCGCTGGCACCAGCCCCTAGAGCCTGAAGGTGACAGGCGGTGGGTGCTGTGGTGCTCCCGGCCGGGAGTCACAGCTTGTCATCGGTCATTTCTAGAAACTGCGCGTAGACGTCTCGGATGCACTCCCCCTTGGGGTTGAACAGGAATTTGTAGTAGCTGCCGTCCGCACAAATCGCTGGGACAGAAGGAGACAGCTTTACCTGTGTGTTTCTTTCCCCCAAAGTTAAAAGCAAAGAGTCCCACGGAGCTGAACTACAAAGTGCCTCTCAGAGCCAAGCAGCTGCTCTCAAAGCCCCAAAGGCCCCTGCTCTGTGCTGAGAGCACGTGGCACTTGCAGCCAGGAACCCTGACTGTCTTGGGTGAACAACTCATCTCCTAGCGCTAGCTACAGGGTAACAAACATTCTTTGGTCGTCTGTACAAACATCAGAAGCCCTGTCCCAGTGACTTCCTGGGGAAACTGGAGGGAGAGGGGGGCTGATGACATCCCAAATGGCCGTGCAGACCGAAAGCAGGACACACTGAGCCCCCAGGAGAAGGAAGGGGAACTGGGCGGTCATGGGTGCCACAGCGCGGTGGTGGGACATCTGTGGGAAGCTGGGTTAGAAGCTCAGTGGATGGATCCCAGGTGGAGTGGGCGGGGACGTTCTCTCCAGGAAGGAGCACTCACCAATGACGGCGTTTGGCTCTGTTCCAAAGGCACAAATGCACGGAGAGCCTGAGGGAACCTGAAACTTGGAGAAACTCCATTTGGAACTGAAGTATTTTGGAAGGAAACTCGCTGAGGCCAAACTGTGAAGACAAAGAAGCAAAGAAAGGGTGACTGCATCCACGAAAAGTTTACAGAAAGTCACCTGCTTGAACTGAGAATGCTGCTGAAAATATTAAAGTGCTCTTTAATATAGTTGTAGCTTTAATGACTTTTTTTTTTGCTATGCATGACAAAACCTGTTGTAAGATTTTATTTTTAAATTCTATTTTTGCTTTTAATCTTTTTTTTTTTTGAGACGGAGTCTCGCTCTGGCGTCCAGGCTGGAGTGCAGTAGTGTGATCTCAGCTCACTGCAAGCCCCGCCTCCCGGGTTCAAGCGATTCTCCTCCTCAGTCTCCTGAGTAGCTGGGACTATAGGTGCCCGCCACCATGCTCAGTTAATTTTTTGTATTTTTAATAGAAACAGGGTTTCACCATGCTGGCCAGGCTGGTCTCAAACTCCTGACCTCAGGTGACCCACCCACCTCGGCCACCCAAAGTACTGGGATTACAGGTGTGAGCCGCTGCAGCCAGCCTACACTGATTTTCGAACCTCAATAAATACAATAAATATCAAATTAGATGAAAAAGACTTCAACACTGATAGCATGTGAGGTCTATCCACACCACCCTGCTGACGTGTGGGGTCCATCCACACAGCCCTGCTGACGTGTGGGGTCCGTCCACGCCGCCCTGCTGGCACGGGGAGGTCCGTCCTGTCCACACTGAAACAACAGGGACTCCTTTCATCCTTGGGCTTTTCCCCCCCAGCAGGCGTCCCAACACCTACCTGGACTGTTTATTCCTTTTTGGATCTTCAGCTGCAAAAATATGCACTGTGCCATGGTCGCTGGATACGCAGATGAGGGACGCATCCTGATTGAAGTTAATGCTGCAGAGAAAACCAGCACAGCTCAGGCCTGGAGTGGACGTGGAGAAGTCCAGAGGCTCGACCCACAGCACTTGTCAGCACCTGGGAAGACCTCAAGGTTCCCACACCAGAGATGCCAACCTTCCACAGTGCCCTTTCTTCAGCAAGCCAACAACCATCCCCACAGCACCACAGGTCAAAGCCACAAAGCACAATCCAGTGAGCCACAGGCCCCACAAATGCAGCTGACGAGCTATGTGCCTGGGAGAAGGAAGGGGCATCCTGCAGACCACGCCCCACATGCTGCTCAAGGCTGCCCTCATGGGACTCGGGTGAGAAACATTCTCTCCAACGATTCTGGCCCCAGGAGGTACAGGCTGCCCCTGTGGAGGTCACCTGGGCTGGGGCAGGCACTGGCCATGTGCTGTCTGTTCTGGGAGCAGACAAGGGTGTGCTTTGCATGCCACAAGCCCCAGGACCTCACGGGTAAAGCCACTGTATTTATAAATCAATTACATTTTCATCCCAAAGACCCAAAGGCTGCTCAATACAAGGGAAGGGAGAGGCACCAGGCCTCCTGGCCATGGCCACAGGGCGTGAGACCCTGCCCAAGCAGGGCTTCAGCACTAGACCCCACCGAGGCTGTAGGGACACCACCGTGGGGCGGCAGTGTGGCCTCTCAGACTGTAACATGCTGGAACCAGACAAACCAACAGAGTCTCCAGCACTTCCTTAAACTAGAGTGCTGGTCAAGAGGTGAAACTGGCAAAAACCCCAGAAAGACGAAAAATAAACAGGGATGAACCCGAGCCTGCCAGCCAGGGCAGCAGTGAGACCCTTCTCTATAAAAACACAACAATTAGCCAGGTGAGGCGGTGCACAAGTGTGGTTCCAGCTACTCGGGAGGCTGAGGCAGGAGAACTGCTTGAACCCAGGAGGTCAATGCTGTATTGAGCCATGATAACGCCACTGCACTCCAGCCTGGGCGGCAGAGCAAGACCTTGACTCAAAAAAAAAAAACCCAAAAAACAAAAAACAACTCAAAACAAAAAAAACCCAACAACAACAAAAACCAGCAAATACTGATAAACACGGAAGCAGGGTTAATTATAATATTCTTTCTACTTCTGTGTAATTTCCCATGATAAAAGCTTAAAATTAGCCACAATTTAAAAAGCTGGAACCCAACCCGCTAGCAGCCCGACAGCCTCCCTCCTCTAGTCTTCCGGGGTAGAGGGTGGCTGCTCCTACCCGCTCTCCCAAGTCTCAGAGGCCCAGCTCCGTGCTGTCTGCCCAGAGCTCTTCTCCAGGTGAAGGTAGGGGTGCCCTTACCAGTAGATATTGGCTGCTTGAGATCCTCTCCGCAGTTCCTGGATTAAATGCCCTGATGAGGTATCAAATATTCTTATAAGGGTCCCCTTTGAAAAACAGTGAAGCGTTTCATTATCAACGATTTGAAACTTTTTTGTTAGTTTTTGAAATGATTTACATTCACAAACCCATTAGCCCACACAAGCCTTTCTGAAACTCACTCACATCATCTAAGACTAACTTTCTCCTCCGACTGATAGCACACAGCCGTGCCCCTGAGAACGAGCTGGCCGGTGGCTCCTGCTTCCACAGCACTAGGCACAAGTCAAGAGGGGCTTCAGGAGACAAGCTCCTGGCCAGGCAGCATGGACTGATTCAGGACGCTGGCATCCCTGGCTGACACCCAGGAGGAACACCTAGGCTCCCTGCTCCCACCACACATGGCCCTAGTCTAGAGAAGCATCCTCCGAACCCTAACTCCCTCAGATAGCTAGGAAACGCAGCACAGGAATCCTGGCATCAAAAGGTAAGGCAAACGAAAATAAAGGACTTAAAACCGTTTGTATCAATTACACTGGCTTTCCCGAGAGAGGTGCCCAAGACCTCATGGGGGTGTTTTCAACATTTCCTCCAGAAGGAGGAGGACTCTCCAGCTGATTCCGACAGCTGGGAAAACAAACACTGTTGCATCTTTGGTGGAACACTCTTTGACAACATCTGACAAAAAAATCTCTCCATCCTTCGACCCAGCAGCCCTACTCTTGGGAGTGCAGCAGGGAGCCCAGCTTGTGGGGCACTGGGTGGGAGTAGCCTCACAGGGTGACTGCCAACAGCGTGGGATGGGTCACAGATACCGCGAGGCTCCGTGTAATCCCATCCACCCAGTTATCCCGGAGGGCACTGCTGAGCTAAGAAGGCAGGAAGCGGAGAAGCACACCATGACCCACGCTTCTAACGAGGATGCTATCTAAAGAAGAAAAAGTTGAAGGGAGGTGGAGAAGGAGAACATAAAGGCAAAAAGGGTAAGAAAAAAATGTACAAAAATATGGAGGAATTGTATTTATAATCCATGCAAAATTATATTTATTTTGTTGCTAATACAATAGCATTGTAAAAGTATTACCTAAAAAATAATTAACCCTTTCTCAGCTGAGTCCCAGGAGTAAGCAGGACATGCACCCCAAGCCACCTGTCCCCACGTGTGGAAAAGCAGCCCTGGTGCCGGCACTGGGTGACAGGGCTGGAGCAGGCCCCCCCGAAACGTCAGCAGACCGTGCCCACAAATGTGAACTGTCACTGCCTTGTGGTCCCACCCAACTTCACAGTTGATCATTTCCTACAAAGTAACACTGGGCTTGCAGTCTTCCATGAAAACTATAGTCAAAGACACTAATTTTCTTTGTAAAAATCTGAATTCAGGCAAAAGGAACTATTTAAAACCCCAGATTTAAAATTATTTTTTCAAATTAACAGCTGTTCTGATCTGGAAAATTAAGATAATGTGTCCAATATTTCCATTATTTCAGTTACAATCTGGTGGCCATTCAATGAAGACATAAACCTAGGCAGGTGAAAAGGGTTTAGAGCTGTCTGTCATCAGGCTGTGGTTCTGCCATGTCTATGACAATACGATCAAGCTTTTGCATCTGATTATTCTAATGATAAGAAACTCGGGCATGTATGTATTTTTTTTTCTTTTGTTTTATGAGACGGAGTCTCACTCTGTCACCCAGGCTGGAGTGCAGCGGCACAATCTCGGCTCACTGCAACCTCCACCTCCTGGATTCAAGTGATTCTCCTGCCTCAGCCTTCTGAGTAGTAGCTGGGATTACAGGCGAAAACCACCATGCTGAGCTAATTTTTGTATTTACTAATAGTAGAGACAGGATTTCACCACGTTGGCCAGGCTGTTCTTGAATTCCTGACCTCAAGTGATCTGCCCACCTTAGTGCTGGGATTACAGACATCCTGTGTTTTGGTTCTTGAAGTAATTTATCATATTTTACAAGATGTTTGTTTGTAAATAATTGGAAATAAAACCAGTCCCTTGGCACAAGACAACTTGTGAAGACCTCAACCCCTCTGTGACATGACCAGCTAGGTCTACAGGCCCCTGAGGGGCTCCAGGCTGGGGTAGGCCCACTGCCTTTGAGTCTTGATACAGGGAATGGCCAGTTTTCTGAGCCTGCTGCTCCAGGAGGCACGACACCAACAAGGTGAGGAGCACACTTACTTTCTCAGATGCAGTTGCAATTCTTGTTCCCTGCAGGTTGAGTGCAATGCAGCTCAGGACGCCCTCATGTGCGGGAATGTCCACGGGTGGTTTCTCTGTGCTGGCCAGGTCCACGAGCTGCACGTGGCCCGTGTGCGTGCCCGGGAAGGCCAGAAGGGAGTTGTTACTATTGGGACAGAGTACACAGAGGCCTGTGTGGAGACAGAGGACATCTATCAGGAACTGCCTTTGATTTCTCACAGCCAAAATTCACTTTCTGCCCCAAAGTTCTCCGAAAAAAATAGTAGTAAGAATTAAACATGGGTTTTCATTTACATCAGAACCACAAAGTCAATTTAAAGACTTTTCAGCCAGGCACAGTGGCTCATGCCTGTAATCCCAGCACTCTGGGAGGCCGAGGTGGGCGGATCACTAGGTCAAGAGATCAAGACCATCCTGGCCAACATGGTGAAACCCAACTCTAATAAAAACACAAAAATTAGCTGGGCATGGTGGCATGCGCCTGTAGTCCCAGCTACTCGGGAGGCTGAGGCAGGAGAATTGCTAGAATCTGGGAGGCGGAGGTCTTAGTGAGCCGAGATTCCACCACTGCACTCCAGCCTGGCGCCAAAACAAGACTCTATCACAAAAAAAAAAAAAAAAAAAAAAAGGCGGCGGAGAGAGATCCAAGATGTCCGCATAGCAGCAGCTCAGGATTGTAGCTCCCAGTGAAAGCGCAGAGAGCGAGTGGATGCCGCAATTGCAGACGAATTTTTGATGCCCACAGACTGGGAGATTCCTGGAGAAGGAGCCACACGGGTCACCAGCGCGACTCTTTTGGCTGTCGCGGCGCTTCTCGGTGCGGAGTGTACGGGACTGGGTGCCCTTTTAGTCGGGCTCGGCCGGTCCCATCCTCACAAGGAGAACAGCAATTGGAAGCGCTGAGGACAGAGAAATCACAGCTGAACCCGGGAAGGCCCAGCTCTGTGGGGAAGGGGCGCCCCCCGAAGGAAAACTAAGAAACAGAGAAAACTTCATCACCAACAAGCCGGATGTCCACTCAGATACCCAATCTGAAAATCGGCAATTACAAAGACGACAGGTGGATAAATCCACAACAATGGGAAGAAACCAGTGCAAAAAGGCTGAGAACACCCGAAATCAGAATGCCTCTCCTCCTACCGGGGAT
>CAUYQU010023508.1:0-11334 GCA_963574635.1 Cheracebus regulus | reverse complement strand
TTTATGTGCATAGAGTTCTTTGTAGTAATCTCTGATGGTAGTTTGTATTTCTGCAGAATCGGTGGTGATATCCCCTTTGTTGTTTTTTTATTGCATCTATTTGATTTTTCTCTCTTTTCTTTTTTATTAGTTTAGCTAGTGGTCTGTTTAGTTTGTTGATCTTTTGAAAAAAACCAGCTCTTGGATTTATTAATTTTTTGAAGGTTTTTTGTGTCTCTATCTCCTTCAGTTCTGCTCTGATCTTAGTTATTTCTTGTCTTCTGCTTGCTTTTGAGTTTTTTTTTTGATCTTGCTCCTCCAGCTCTTTCAACTTTGATGATAGGGTGTCGTTTTTTTATCTTTCCTTGTTTCTCATGTGGGCATTTATTGCTATAAATTTCCCTCTAGATACGGCTTTACATGTGTCCCATAGGATCTGGTATGTTGTGTCTTCATTCTCATTGGTTTCAAAGAACATTTTTATTTCTGCCTTCATTTCATTGTTTATACATTCATCATTCAGGAGCAAGTTGTTCAGTTTCCGTGTGATTGTGCGGTTCTGAGTGCTTTTCTTAATCCTGAGTTCTAATTTGATTGCACTGTGGTCTGAGAGAGTGTTTGTTATGATTTCTGTTCTTTTGCATTTGCTGAGGAGTGATTTACTTCCAATTATGTGGTCAGTTTTGGAGTAAGTGCAATGTAGTGCTGAGAAGAATGTGTGTCCTGTGGATTTGGGATGGAATGTCCTGTAAATGGCTATTAGGTTTACTTGGTCCAAATCTGCGTTCAAGTCCTGGATATCCTTGTGGACATTCTGTCTTGTTGATCTGTCCAGTATTGTCAGTTGAGTGTTAAAGTCTTCCACTATTATTGTGCAGGAGACTAAGTCTCTTTGTAGATGTTTAAGAACTTGCTTTATGTATCTGGGTGCTCCTGCATTGGGTGCATAAATATTTAGGATAGTTAGCTCTTCTTGTTGCATCAATCCTTTTACCATTATATAATGCCCTTCTTTGTCTCTTTTGATCTTTGTTGGTTTAAAGTCCTTTTTATCAGAGACTAGAATTGCCACCCCTGCTTTGTCTTTGCTCTCCATTTGCTTGGTAAATCTTCTTCCATCCCTTTATTTTGAGCCTATGTGAGTCTTTGCATGTGAGATGGATCTCCTGAATACAGCCCACCTATGGGTCTTGACTTTTTATCTAGTTTGCCAGTCTGTGTCTTTTGATTGGGGCATTTAGTCCATTTACATTCAACATTAATATTGTTATGTTTGAATTTGATCCTGCCATTTTGTTGCTGGGTGGTTGTTTTGCCCATTAATTGACGTGGCTCCTTCATTGTGTTATTATTCTTTACCATTTGGTACATTTTTGCAGTGGCTGGTACTGGTTGTTCCTTTCCCTGTTAAGTACTCCCTTTAGTATCTCCTGTAAGTTAGGTCTTGTAGCAATGAAATCTCTCAGCAATTGCTTGTCTGTAAAAGATTTTATTTCTCCTTCACTTATGAAATTCCGAGTTGAAAGTCCTTTTCTTTAAGGATGTTGAATATTGGCCCCCACTCCGTTCTACCTTGCAGGGTTTCTTTCAAGAGATCCCCTGTGAGTCTGATTGTGTTTCCTTTGTGGGTGACTTTCTCTCTGGCTGTCCTTGGGATTTTTTTCCTTCATTTCAACCCTGGTGAACCTGACAACTATGTGCCTTGGAGTTGCTCTTCTTGAGGAATATCTTTGTGGTGTTCTCTATATTTCCTGGATTTGAATGTTGTCCTGCCTTATTAGGTTGGGAAAGTTCTCTTGGATAATATCTTGAAGAGTGTTTTTCAACTTGGATTCATTCTCCCCGTCACATTCAGGTATGCCGATCAAGTGTATATTTGATTTTTTCACATAATCCCATAGTTCTTGGAGGCTTTGTTCATTTCTTTTCACTCTTTTTTTCTCTAATCTTGCCTTCTCGTTTCATTTCATTGTTTTGATCTTCTATCTCTGATATCCTTTCTTCTGCTTGATCGATTCAGCTGTTGAAACTTGTGTATGCTTCCCGAAGTTCTCGTGCCGTGTTTTTCAGATCCATCAAGTCGTTTATGTTCTTCTCTAAGCTGGTTATTCTAGTTAACATTTCGTCTAACTTTTTTTCAAGGTTCTTAGTTTCTTTGCATTGGGTTGAACATGGTCTTTTAACTGAGAGGAGTTTGTTATTACCCACCTTCTGATGCCTGCTTCTGTCAATTCATCAGATTCATTCTCTTTTTTTGTTCCCTTGATGGTGAGGAGTTGTGATCCCTAGGAGGAGAAGAGGTGTTCTGTTCTTTGATGGTTTCATCCTTTTTGCGCTGGTTTCCCCCCCATCTTCATGCATTTATCTCCGTTTAATCTTTGAAGTTTGTGAGTTCAGGAGGAGTCTGAGTGGACATTTTCTATTGAGGTTGGAGCTGTATCTTTTTTGGCCTGTAGAGGGCGTTGCTGGCCTCTCTCGCATTCAGTCAGGTTGTTGGGTGGGTGGTCCTTCCCTGGAGTTTGTTTGCAGGTGGGATTGGCCCCGCCTTCCCAATGGCGTCTCTCCCAGAGCTAGATCTTCCTGGTTGGGGTCAAGCTAGTGTATTTGCGGCCTAACTAGCAAGGGCTCCAGTTTGAGTTCTGTGGAGGTGGCGCCTGCAGGCCTCATGGTCTGTTTCCCTGCTTTCAACTCTGCCTCCCTCTGTGGGACGGTCCGTCCCGCTGGCGTTAGTTCAAACTCCCGCCCAGGTCCCTGCGACAACTTGCAACGCCTGGCAATAGCTGCTGCTCAGATTTGCATCCACTACTGGTGGCGCCCCACGGTCTGGCAGGGCTCTCATGGACCGTGGGTTGCAGGAGAGATGAGGTAAGCACAGGATCCGAAACGGAGCACGGAGAGGGTTAGGTACCTTGACTCTCTGAGCCAGATGCACATTTCAGGTGGGGATGCCGCCCCGCCCCCCGCCCCCCCACCCCGTCTTGATTTGCTCCCTTGAGCGGCTTTTGCCCTGCGGCTCCTTCCCTGGGCCTATTTTCAGAGCCCTATCAGTCCCACAGAAAAGAACCAGACACATCGTTTGGAATTGTGAAGTCCTCTAGCCCTCTGAGTCTCACTGCTGGGAGCTGCATTCTGGTGCTGGCTTCTCTCAGCCATTTTGGTGCCCCCCCCCTTCCCCCGCCAAAGTTTTTTTTTTTTTAGTTGTGAGTCACGCTTATACATAGCCTTGAACTTTGGACAACATCCCTGATGTGACAGATGGTCCTCCTGTCACGGGCATCCAGTCTAGAGATGTGAACGTCTTTAAGGAAAGGGTACTCAGTATCTTCTTAGCCTGCTCAATTGCTGATTACTTTTAGGAGTTTGAAATTTCTCTGTGGGTTAAAAAAATGAAATCGATTCGTTGGTCACTTTTACCCATTGATTGTTACCCTGGCTTCTGGTGAAATACAGAATGAGTTTTCTTTCTTTTCAATTATTTGAGGACAGTTGCCTTATCTTTGTAATAATTTATTTTGTAGGAGAAAAGTTTGTCAGTGGATGCTTCTGAGTCAGTCTATAAACCTCCTCATCAGGATGCACTTTCACCTGTCAATGTTGCGCTCTTAGAACACGGTATCCGTGAGACACAACACTCCAGCTGTGTCCACTCCAGTGAAAACAGCAGTGGGCCCATCCATTTAGTTTGATTTTTCCCTTCCTCCTCTTCCAACCACACTCTTCCTAGGTCACCACAACGGCGTCTACAGGGTAAGGCCATGTTAATGTTATACATTGATTTTATGACAAAATCAATGCATGTGGTTTTGGTGCAGCCCAGATGAGTCTCCAAGGATCAGCGTTACCACAGCTACCTAGTAAAAGGAAACCCAGGAATGAGCCTCATTACTGCTGTGACATAACGTGCTCTAAGCAATTGCCCTTCCACCTTTCCCCTTCTCAAGCAGCCAGGGCAAGAAGCTCGAGTTCTTGGCTGTAGCTGATAAACAGTGTGATGAGAACAGTTTGTTTAATTCTAGTTAATGAGTTGGCTGCAGTAAATTCCCAGCAACCAGGAACTGGGAACCTCAGAGGCAGGGCTACAGCATCCTGCAATGGGAGGTTTTAGGGCTGCTCTGTCCAGCCTCTGTGTGAAGCAAAGGTGTGTGGGAGACTGACCTAGAGTCACAGCTCGTATCTGACAGCAATCGAGACAACTCTGGAACTTGGGCCCTAGTGTGTTGCTTGGCTGCTGGTGCAAGACAACAGAATAGACAGATGGAAATTTGGGATCCAGCTTCTGTGGTGTGTACTTTAATAGCTACAGATACTTTCCAGATTGGTCAGGGTCTCTTTTGCACAGTCCAGCCGGGGAGAAGTCAGTGCCAATTGTCCTATAAGTATTACGTGATAGAGGAATCTTTCCCCAGTGGATTAATTCTTTAGCAGGGAGCCAGGTAAGATAGTAGGGCCTGCATGACCCCCTCCTAGCAGTGCCTTTAGCAGACATTGGAAGCCAGCTTTTAGTGTGAACTCACCAGCCATAAAAATGTCAGGTCACTGAACAGCTGCTGCTCTTCAGGGTCAAATAGCTCACATTCAAGGCAGAAAGAGAGGGCTGTTCTCTGTAAAAGGCATTTTAAGAGAATTCCTAATAATGCAGTCTTCTGGTGGGATAGTTTAAAGGAAGGAAGAAAGGGAGAGAAGGAAGGAAGGAGGTCGGGGAAGTAGTAAGCAAAGTCTTTTCTTGTGAACCTTGTAATGACAGTCAACTTGCAAAAATTATCTTAAACTGGTAATCCAAAAGGCTTATCATCTGGGCTGCCTGAGAGTGACTAGCTCACTAGTGACAAGTCCTCCTTATTATTTCTGCCCTCTGACTTCTCAAGTAAAGAGTTAAGATATGAATATTAAGGTCCTATTAGTCTAAGAGTTAATCAGGACGTTTTAGGGCGGGGCTGAAGACTTGAATGGTGGCAGTCTGCATGAAGTCCAAGGAAGTATTATGAAAAGCCACCCCACTGAGCTGTTTAATTGAGATATATCCAGATGTGAATGAACTGGAAAACTCAAAAGAGCAAGAAAAGTTGCCAGAGGGAGTTTACCTGAAGCAGCTGGTGTGTTCAGAGAAGTAGGATGATGTGGCCTGATTGGTTGGAAAAGTTTCTTGGCTGTGTATACAGGGACTTTTCTTTCTTAAGTATACTTTATGTTTTAGAGCAGTTTTAGGGTCACAGCAAAAGTAAACAGATGGTACAGATTTCCCACACACCTCCTGCCCCCACATGTGTAGCCTCCCCTGTCATCAACATCCCCGACCACAGTGGTCCATTTGTTACAATTGATGGACCTACACCAACACCTAATTGTCACCCAGTGTTCGTAGTTTACATGAGGGTTCACTCTTGGTGTTATATATTTTATGGATTTGGGCAAATATAAGATAACATGTAGAGTATTTTCACTGCCCTAAAAGTCCTCTGCTCTTCCTATTCATACCGTCCTCCTCCTGACCCTTGGTAACCACTGATCTTTTCGCTGCTTCTCTAGTTCTACCTTTTCCAGAGTGGCATGTGAGTGGAATCATACACTATGCAGCCTTTGCAGACTGGCTTCTTTCACTTAGTAATATGCATTTAAGACTCCTTCATGTCTTTTCACAGCTTGACAGGTCATTTCTTTTCAGCACTGAATAATATTTCGTTGTCTGAAGGTACAACAATTTATCAGTTCACCTCCTGAAAGACGTTTTGTTTGCTTCAAAGTTTTGGCAATTATTAATAAAGCTGCTATAAACATCTATGTTTATGTTGTGTTGACATGAACTTTCAACCTATTTGAATAAATTGCTGGATTGTATAGTAAGAGGACATTTAGTTTGAAATGTCCAAACTGTCTTTTAAAGTAGCTGTAACATTTTGCATTCCTACTGGTAACGAATGAGAGTTCCTGTTGCTCCACATCCTCGCTGGGGTTTAGTGTCGTCGGTGTACTCGGTTTTGGCCACTCTAATGAATATGTAGCAATATCTTGTTGTTGTTGTAATTTGCCTTTCCTTGATGACGTATAATGTGGCACATTTTTTCATATGCTTATTTGCCATCTGTATATCTTCTTTGGTGAGGAGGCTGTTAAGATCTTTAGCCCATTTTAAAAAATTAAGTTGTGTTCTTATTGTTGAGTTTTGAGAGTTTTTTGTATATTTTGGATGATAGTCCTTTACCTGGTATGTCTTCAGCAAATATTTTTCCGCAGTCTGTGGCTTGCCTTATCATTTTCTTGACTGTGTCTTTTGCAGACCATAAAAGTTTAATTTTAATAAAGTCCAGCTTATCAATTCTTTCTTTCATGGATTGTGCATTTGGTGTTGCATCTAAAAAGTCATTGCCAAACTCAATGTTATCTAAATTTTCAATTTTCTCCTATCTCCAGGAGTTTTATCAATTTGTTTTACATTTCAGTCTGTGATCCATTTTGAGTTAACTTTTTGCAAAAAAATGTGAGGTCTTTGCCTAGCTTGATTGTTTTTGCATATAGATGTTCAGTTGTTCCAGCATTAATTTTTGAAAAGACTATATTTGCTCCATTGTCTTGAGGCAGGATTTCAGAGACTGAAGAGACTGTTGAGGCTGAAGAAAGAGTTTATTTTAGGTGTATACCAGCCCATCTCAGAAACAAAATGGCTGAGCCCCTAACAAAGGCAGGGCTTGACTTTTTATACGTGAAGTACACAGTGGCGCTAAAACAAGTTTGTAGGTGTAGCACAAAGGCAATTTATAAGCAATGATAGGCACCTAACTTAGGCTTACATATGACGTTGCTATGCAACCCAGATGTTTGCTATCTGCAGGGCCTAAGGATTCTAGCACAAGTCTTATCTGTTGCCTTCTGCCACAGATCCCAGAAGGCCAGAGTCCTGCCTGGTTGGGCATTTCTTCTGACCTTTGCAGTGTGACAGAAACTTAGTTATCATCTATAGAAAACAAGAGTATAGGAATTTATAAACTTACAAAACTTGCAAAGCAGGATGCAGTTCCACAGGAGGGGGAAGGACTCAAGGAAGTTTGCTTATAAAATAAAAATTTCTGCTTCTCTTTGGTGCATTAATTTTATTTTTGTTAAATATTCTTCAGTCTTACTGTTGCTCCTTTGCCAAAAATCAATTAGCTATATTCACGTGGTTCTATTTGTGAATTATTTTATGAGTCTATTTTTTCACCATCACCACACTGTCTTGCATACTATAGCTTTATAGTATGTCTTGAAGTAGGGTAGTATAAGTTCTCCAACTTTGTTCTTTTCCTTCGATATTGTGTTGGCTATTCCGTATTTTTTGCCTGTTTATATAAACTTTAAAATCAGTTTATCAATAAAAACAAAGTAATGCTGGGATTTTATTGGAATTGCATTGAATCTATAGATTAAGTTGAAAAGATCTTGACAATATCAAATCTTCCTATCCATGAATATGAACTATCTCACCATATATTTGGCTCTTCCTTGATTTCTTCGATCAGAGGTTTGTTGTTTTCCTCATATAGACCTTGTATATATTTTGTTAGATTTATACGTAGGTATTTCATTTTCGGGGTGGGCTCATATGAATGGTATTCTGTTTAATTTAAAATTCTACTTTTTCTTTGCTGGTAGATAGGAAAACAATAGACTTTTATGTATTAACCTGGTATCCTGCAAACTGATTTTCCTAAGCTGCTGGTAGTCACTCCTTTCCTCCCGTGTTTGTCTTCCGGAGTCACTGCTCAGCGTCACAATCATCTCCTCTTCAGGCACCTCCTCCCTTCCTAGAAGAGTCAGCATAGGCCCCAACCTGATTAGACTTAGGAAAGGTTCTCTACACTGGAAGTGAGAACGAGGATGTTAACAATAAATGCGCATGATTACATAAGGGATTGCAGATTCCTTTGCCACAGAAACGTCCTCATATGACCATAATGGGTACAAATGAGATGGAATAATGGTACTAAAATCAGTACCATTAAACCATTTCCTTTCTTCCTTCTCCCAGCAAAAGAAGCAAGAGAATCAGAGAAAACACTTTATTCAGACAAAATGAAAAAAAAAAAAATCATACTTAGGAATCTCTTTTTCCACACATTAAGGTTTGATACAAATAAGGATCTCCTTTGTCTGAAAACTCTGGGGCGCAGTCCTGTGCTCATGTTTGTTTGATACCATGGAAACATGTAGTTGATTGCAATAGATAAAAGCATGTTAGGGAAGAGAACAAAGGGCAGGTCTGACATTTTCCACAGGAGTCAGATAAAAAATAATTCTGATTGTTATTTGCTGTGGAAAACACAAAATCCATATAAAGAAACTTGTTCCCCCATGGGCCCCAAACTTTTTCAAACATAAAGCCTTCATAGGCTGGACACGATGGGTCACGCCTGTAATTCCAGCACTTTGGAAAGCCAAGGTAGGAGGATTGCTTGAAGCCAGGAACCTGAGAACAGCCTGGGGAATATAGTGAGGCACTCTCTCTAAAAACAATTAGAAGAATTCACAGATTTTAAGTCATCTCTTAATTATGGACTCAGCAAGTTTTCAGACTTATTATCAATAGGGTTAACAGTGATATAGACTTAAAACAGTATCTAGACCACACAGAAAATAAGCACATAACTCGACATGGTGATTGTTATAAACACCCCATGTGAGAAGCTCTAGACCCCCGACTTTAATTCTCTCCACACAGTCCAGTGGTTCTCAAAGATACTGTTTATGGAACTAAACAGTATCAAGTAGCTGTTAAGCCTTGGAAGTTGCCAATTAGGTTTTCCACTTGATAGGAAACAGCTGATGATGTTAAAAAAAACAGTTTCCCTTCCAGAACTCAGCCTTTTGAACACAGTAATGCATCACATGGTAACATTTTAATCAACCATGAACCACATATATGGCAGTGATTCCATAAAATTATTATGGAGCTGAAAAATTCTCTATCACCTAGTAGCATCGTAGGGCAATGCATCAATCACATGTTTGAGGTGATGCTGGTATAAAGCAAGCTAGTGAGCTACCTGTTGGATAAAACTATAGCACATCCACATGAACAGTACATAATCCTTGATAAGTATTACTAGTTTATTACATATTTGTTATTTTGAAGTATACTCCTTCTTATTAAAAACAAAAGTTAACTGTAAAACAACCTCAGGCCCTTCAGGAGGTACTCCAGAAGGCATTGCTATCATGAATGACAGCTCCATGTGGGTTATTGCTCCTGAAGCCTTCCAGTGGGACAAGATGTGTAGGTGAAGAAGTCATGTTGATGATTCTGACCCCATCTAGGCATAGGCTAATGTGTCTTAGTTTTTAACAAAAAAAAGTTAAAAAGTTAAAAACTGAAAAAGCTGAGAATGTAAAGAAAATATTAATACTTTTATACAGCTATATGCATTTATTTTAAACAGTTATTACAAATCAAAACACTAAGTTAATGAAAGTTATAGTAAGCTAGGTTTTATTAAAGAATTTAAAAAATAGCGTAGCCTAGAATGTGCAATGTTGATAAAGCCTACAGTAGTGTAACGTCCTAGGACTTCGCATTCACTTACCACTCACTCACCGGGAGCATCTTCCAGTTCTGCAGGCTCCATTCATGGTACGTACCCCATATACGTGCACCATCTTAAATGTCATGTGGTATTTTTACTGTATCTTTTCTATATTTAGATATGTTTAGATACACAAATACCATTGTTACAATTACCTACACTATTCAGTGCGGTAACATGCTGTGCAGGTTTGTAGCCTAGGAGCAATAGGCTATACGATATAGCCTAGGTGTGTAGTAGGCTATGCTATCCAGATCTGTGTAAGTATCCTCTTGAATGTATGCACAACAATGAAATCACCTACTGGCAAAATATCTCAGAGTGTATCCTTGTTAAAAGACACATGACTGTAATTGTGTCTAAACTACAGCATTTTAATAAAGATTATCCCCTTGCCTAACAAAAAAACCCACATTAGGCTTTAAGGGGCAATATTCTGTATGGATCGCAGAACTTCACCCCTCTGTCAGAAGCACATTTCCTTCAATGATAATTTTTTGGGGGGAAATTGAAGACACTGAAGCATATGACCTGAAAATTTCACATTTCCCTCCCTTTCTATTAATACACCAAGGTCAACTGAGGATCTGGGTGGTTCTGTATATAATTCCATACCTGAATATACAAATAGGCAGTGGCTCAGCTTGTGGGTTAGACTATAACATTTGCCTAACATGCAAGAGTGTCTCTTATCTGAATGTCAGCTCCACAGAATGTTGTTACTATGACTTGATAAACAAGATGGTTATACAGTGACTTGATAAACAAGATGGTCAGCTATTACAAGAACATCATGAGTTCATTCCAAAGATAAGAAGAATTAGTGTGTGCACTGCTTGGGTATTCTATCAACCACTGAAGCAGTCTGTTTCCAGCTTGACCTTAAACTGAGCTAAGGGTGTCTAGGCAGCAAAAGTGACGCAGGACAAAGGGAAAGCTTCAACGTTCAGAGGATACTGATAAATTTCTTGATCTGTACAGGTGCCATTTCCCACACTGACCTATATCAAATTAATTTTTAATAAGAAAAAAGTGACTCAAACCAAAATAGGTTTTTGATTCTAGAGACCAGAGATTTTTCTCTACTCCAGTTAGATAATTTCACCTGTAGCCCTACTATACGAGTTATAACATGAAATTGTATCACTCATACATAAACCAAGTATAGAAAGAGGTGGCATGTGATAACCTGAACATATTGAATGCTGCCATAATAGAAAACTATAGTCTTCTAGGTCTAGTAAGTACAGGCTTAAAAACATGTATATATTTCTGATTCAGTGAACAATTTGCAAAATTGAAATTCAATGGTGGAAACTGCAAAGAAGTTTGATGACGCCTTTTTAATCATAGAAAGCATATATGTACACCCAATGAATTCATCTCTTTATTGCATATTGCTTTTTAAAAAAATGTACAGTCTCATAACACATACATTTTTTTTTTCTCAGTACTACCTAACAACAGTCTTGCACCTAAAGACTAAGTGGTTCCAACTACTAAGCTAGTAAGATACAAGACATATAATTAAGTTTACAAATTATGCATTTTCTTTTTGGCATTAATTTAAAAAAAAAAAACAAACTTTAAAATACACACCCAAGAGAGAAAAGTGGCTACTTACACCAGCACCAATCTAAAAAGTAGTTTTTTTTTTTTTTTTTTTTTTTTTTTTCAACAATGGCACATGGAATTACCTGCACAGTTTTCGAGGAAAGAAACCAAAAATGGAAATGGCAAAGAAGGCCCACCAGGATGGCCATATCAAAGAAGAATGATTAAAAGGGGCAAGAGGGACATG
>CAUYQU010023506.1:0-15600 GCA_963574635.1 Cheracebus regulus | reverse complement strand
TATTGGAAGTTCTTGCCAGAGCAATCAGTCAAAAAAAATAAATAAAGGTTATTCAAAAGGAAAAGAAGAAATCAAATTGTCTCAGTTTGCAGATGACACGATTGTATATTTAGAAAACCCCAGCATCTCAGTCCAAAAACTCCTTAAGTTGATAAGTAACTTCAGCAAAGTCTCGGATACAAAATCAATGTGTAAAAATCACAAGCATTTCTACACACCAATAATAGAGAGCCAAATCATGACTGAATTCCCATTAACAATTTCTACAAAAAGAATAGAATACCTAGGAATACAACTTACAAGGGATGTGAAGGACCTCTTCAAGGAGAACTACAAACCACTGCTCAAGGAAATAAGAGAGGACACAAACAGAGAGAAAAACATTCCATGCTAATGGATAGGAAGCATCAATATTGTAAAAATGGCCATACTGCCCAAAGTAATTTATAGATTCAATGCTATCCACATTAAGCTATCATTAACTTTCTTCACAGATTAAAAGAAAAAAACTGCTTTAAATTTCATATGGAACTTAAAAAGAGCCCATATAGCCAAGACAATCCTAAGCAAAAAGAACAAAGCTAGAGGCATCACGCTACCTGACCTAAAACTATACTGCAAGGCTAGTATAGTTTGGTAACCAAAATAGCATGGTACTAGTACCAAAAAGGATATATAGACCAATGGAAATCGAACAGAGGCCTCAGAAATAGTTCCACACATTTACAACCATGTGATCTTTGACAAACGTGACAAAAACATGCAATGGGGAAAGGATTCCCTATTTAATAAATGGTGTCAGGAAAACTGGCTAGCCATATGCAGAAAACAGAAACTGGACTCCTTCCTTACACCTTATACAAAAATTAACTCAAGATGATTTAAAGACTGAAACATAAAACCTAAAACCATAAAAACCCTAAAAGAAAATCTATGCAATATCATTCAGGACATACGCATGGGCAGAGGCTTAAGGACTAAAACACCAAAAGCAATGACAACAAAAGCCAAAATTGACAAATGAGATCTAATTAAACTAAAGAGCTTCTGCACAGCAAAAGAAACTATCATCAGAGTGAACAGGCAACCCAAAGAATGGAAGAAAAATTTTGCAATCTATCCATATGACAAAGGGCTAATATCCAGAATCTACAAGGAACTTAAACAAATTTAGAAAAACAAGCAAACAACCACGTCAAAAAGTGGGCAAAGGATATGAACAGACACTTCTCAAAAGAAGACATTTATGCAGCCAACAAATATATGAAAAAAACCTCATCATCTCTAGTCATTAGAGAAATGCAGTTCAAAATCACAATGATATACCATCTCATGCCAGTTAGAATGGTGATCATTAGAATGTCAGGAATCAACAGATGCTGGAGAGGATATGGAGAAATAGGAATGATTTTATACTATTGGTGGGAGAGTAAATTAGTTCAATCATTGTGGAAGACTGTGGTGATTCCTCAAGGATCTAGAACCAGAAATACCATTTGACCCTGCAATCTGATTACTGGGTATATACCCAAAAGTTTATAAATCCTTCTACTATAAAGACACGTGCACATGTATGTTTATTGCAGCACTGTTCACAAAAGGAAAGACTTGGAACTAACGCAAATGCCCATCAATGATAGACTGGATAAAGAAAATGTGGCACATATACACCATGGAATAGTATGCAGCCTTAAAAAAGGATGAGTTCATGTTCTTTGCAGGGACATGGATAAAACCGAAACCATCGTTCTCAGCAAACTAACGTAGAATCAGAAAACCATACACCACATATTCTCACTTGTAAGTGGGAGTTGAACAATAAAAACACATGGACACAGGGAGGGGAACACCGTACACCAGGGCCTGTCAGGGAGTTAGGGGTAGGGAATATCTAATAGGAGAAATACCTAATGTGGATGACAGGTTGATGGGTGAAACAAACCACCATGGCACATGTATACCTATGTAACAATCCTGCACATTCTGCACATGTATCCAGGAACAGAAAGTATAGTAACAAAAAAAAATAAATCAGATAGTTATCCAGTTTTTAAGCTTCCTTAACAACAATAAAATTAAATAGATATTGAACACAAAAAAAATTAAAACTGCTATTCCAGTGTACGCATGAATGATAAGAAAGCAAAACAACCTTACTGCTTTTAGGGAGAAAGTTTTAGTGGTCTGGATATAAGATCAAACCAGCCATAACATTTCCTTAAGCTAAAGCCTAATCCAGAGAAAGCCCCAACTTCCCTCAATTCTACAAGAGCTGAGAGAGGTGAGGAAGGTGCAGGAAAAATGTTGTAAGCTGGCAGACTTTGTTCATGAGGTTTAAGGAAAGAAGCAACCTTTATAACATAAAAGTACAAGGTGAGACAGCAAGCGCTAATGTAGAAGCCGCAGCAAGTTACTCGGGAAAGGGGCTACAATAAACAACAGATTTTCAATGTAGACAAAACAGCCTTGTACTGAAAGAAGCTGCCACCTAGACTTCCATACCTAGACAGAAGTCAATGCCTGGTTTTAAAGCTTCAAAAAACAGGCTGACTTGTTTGTTAGGGGATAATGCAGTTGGTGACTTTAAGCCAATGCTTATTTTCCATTTTGAAAATTCTAGTGCCCTTAAGAATTATGCCAAATCTACTCTGTTTATTTTCTATAAATGGAACAACAAGGCCCGTATAACAGTACATCTCTTTGCAGGTCTACAGCATGGTTTACTGAATATTTTAGGCCTACTCTTGAGACCATCTCAGGAAAAAAAGATCCTTTCAAAGTACTACTTTTCATTGAAAATGTATCTAGTCATGCAAGAGCTCTGATGGAGATGTATAAGTAGATTGATGCAGTTTTCTATCCTGCTAACACAGAATCCAGCCTGCAGCCTAGAGATCAAGATGTAATATTGATTTTCAAGTCCTATTGTTTAAGAAATACATTTTATAAGGCTATAGTTGCCAGAGATAGTGATTCCTCTGATGTATCTGGGATAAGTAAATTAAAAACCTTCTGGAAATGATTCACCATTCTTGATGCCATTAAGAATATTTGTACTTCATGGGAGGAGGTCAAAATATCAACATTAACAGGAGTTTCGAATAACTTGATTCCAACCCCATGACTAACTTTGAGGGTTGAAGACTTTACTGGAAAAAATAACTGCAGATTTGGTGAAAATAGCAAGAAAACTAGAATTAGAAGTGGACCCAGAATATGTAACAGAATTGTTGCAGTCTCATGATAAAACTTTTTAATAGATGAGGAGATGCTTCTTATGTATGATCAAAGAAAGTGGTTTGTTGGAATGGAATCTACTGGTGAAGATGCTGTGAACACTGTTGAAATGACAGCAAAAGATTTAGAATATTACATAAGCTTATTTGATAAAGCAGTGGTGAGGTTTCAGAGGATAGACTTTAATTTTTAAAAGAAGTGCTGCTGTGGGTAAAATATTATCAACCAGAATCACATGCTGTAGAGAACTGTGATGAAAGAAATAGTCAATGAATTTGGCAAATTTCATTGTTTTCTAAATTTAAAAATTTCCACAGCTACCTCATTCTTCAGGAGCCACCACCCTCATCATTCAGCAGCCATAAACATCAAGGCTAGACCCTCCATCAGTAAAAAGATTACAACTCACTGAAGGTTCAGGTGCTTGTTAGCATTTTTGAGCATGCAATAAAATATTTTCAATTTAAAAAATGTGCAGTTTTTAGACATAATGCACACTTAATAGACTATGGTATAGTATAAACATAACTTTTATGTGAAATAGGAAACTAAAAAGTTCATGTGACTCACTTTATTGAGATATTTACTTTGTTACAATATTTGCTTTCTTGTAGTGGTCTGGAATTGAACTTACAATACTTCCAAGGTATTCTTGTACTTTAACTGGATAAATTGTATGTTATATGAATTAAACCTCAATAAACCTGTTTTGTGAAAATTCATTGATAAGAAAACAATTTTAAAAACACACAAAATATTTGAATAGACACTTCACCATGAAAGAGATAGCAATAGTAAATAAACACAGGAAAAGAAGCTCAATATTATTAGTTATTAGGGAAACACAAATTGAAATCACAGTGGGATACAACCAGGTACCTAATACAATGGCTTAAAAAAATGGACCATATAAAATGATAGCAAGGATGTAGAGCAATTACAACTCATACATACACTGAAGATGAAAATGTAAATTGATACAACTACTTTGAAAAACAGTTTGGCAGCTTCTTAAGTTAACCATACAACTACCATAAAAATCAGTCATTTCATTCTTATTTAATCAAGGCAAATGAAAGAATATGTCTACACAAATGTTTGTGCACAAATAATCATAGCAACTTAATTTGTAAAACTTGAAGTAATGCAAAGGTTCATCACAGTTGAATAAATAAACACATTGTGGTATATGCATTCTAGCAGGAAAAAGAAAGTGTACTAGAGATCAAAAGATGTGTATTCCAGTTCTGGAGTTTCATGACTTAGAATGAGTACAATAACATTAAAATTTTTCATTGTTCTCATTTAGATAATGAAGGAAATAATATTTTCCTTTTTATGTGTTGGTTCTAAAACTCAAATGAGGTAAATATATGGGGTTATTTGGTAAGCTATAATTTTATGGCATTTTATTGTTTGTTTGTTTTTGTTTTGTTTTTGTTTTTTTTTGAGACGCAGTTTCGCTCTCGTTACCCAGGCTGGAGTGCAAAGGCATGATCTTGGCTCACCGCAACCTCTGCCTCCTGGATTCAAGCAATTCTCCTGCCTCAGCCTCCCGTGTAGCTGGGACCATAGGCGCGCCACCATGCCCAGCTAATTTTTGTATTTTTTAGTAGAGATGGGGTTTCATCATGTTGACCGGGATGGTCTCGATCTCTTGACCTCGTGATCCACCCGTCTCAGCCTCCCAAAGTGTTATTGGTTTTTAACTCCTTGATTTTTTCTGATTTCATCTATGAAATTATATTTTCTGAAATTTTAATTTTTCTTTCTTCTGATGTTTTATCACATTAAAGAAGGCTATAGCCTTAGAACTTTTTCTTTAAGTCTTTAGCTAATAACTGATACATTTTGACATTTTTGGAAGGTTTATTTGTGTTTGATAATTTACTTCCTGTGAAACACAGAAGGCTAGTATAAGGGGTGAAAAGAATATCATCATGACTGATTGTTGATTTTTTAGCACATTAACAAATATTCATACTCAGTCTTTGAATTCTGTTTTTTAGATTCTTGCCATAATAAAAGATTTTGGGCACTCAAATATCCAGTCCACTTGTTACTCTTGCATGGCCAAACTTAAATAAGGCCTTTTAATCGGAACATAACTTTATCGTTAGAATATATAATTACTAATAACACATGTAAGTTAGACCCCAAAGTTCTGCAGGTTTCTTCTCTCTGGTTTACTGTCCCTCTTAAAAACATTTTTTGTGTAAAAACATAAAACTAAATGAAGCTAATTTCACCAAAGAATATATATATATATATTTAAGTCAGTCAAGTATTGGACTGTTACACAGTATTAGGCTACTTAATGTTCTCAATTTGGCTTTTATTAACTTAAACTATATTGATAATTTACTATACATGAATTGTCTATCACAGCAATATATTTCTTGGTAAATACAGACTGAAAAAAATTGCCCAAGCAGAAGAGAGGTCATTTTTCCCATCAGGGGAAAAAATGATTTCTGGGTTGTCAGTTCTACAGAGGCTGGTGCTTTTTTCCAAGTGGTGGAAGTAGGCTTATTTGGCTTCTTTTTATTTTATTTTATTTTATCTTGCCTTTACATGTAGGCTCATTTTGCCCTCAAAGCATAATTTAGGCTCTTTGTACTGAAGTATTTGAGCCATATGCCTTTTAGTCAGTCGAGTTCTTTATAGAAGGTATTTTATTTTTTGGACATGAAAAAATGTTTGCAATTGAGGGGAGAAAAGCACCTTACAGAAAGAACATTATGCATAAAACCATTTCAGTTTTGTCATAGATAAATACATATGTAATCATTTTTAAAAGTCTAAGAACAGATACCAACTTTCTGGGTGGTGAGATCCATAATGCACTTTTGTAATCAGGAAAAATAATTTCTTAAATAGAAGTTTGTTTCTTCTTCATGGTAGTCATCTGTCCTGACAGCCCTTTAACTTGCTTATGAATTTTAGAAAATTCTTGGGATCATGTTTTGTTTGTATATGTATTTGTTCTTTGTTATTGCTATACCATGTTTATTTTAATTTGCCTCCCTGTCTAGTCAATAATGAAGATTAATTTCTGAAAAGCTAGCAAAGACTAATATTCCTTTTTAATCCTCTTCACTGTCTGTCTTCTATAACAATATAACTCTGAGGAGGTTATGTAATTAACAGTTACCAATTCTGCTTTTTTACCCCTTTACAAGGAAATAGACTAAATAGCCAACTTGCAAGATACCACTGCTTCTTTTAAGAATGATGGGTTTCCCAGGTGATACATGAAAGAAGAGATAATGACCACCTATCTCCTTCACGCTGGTCACACAGGAAGGTAGGTGAGTAGCAGCTCCTCTAGGATACATATTTACATTTGCAGTTATGTGTCTGACATTATCTTCTGCTTCAAAACATTGCTTCTTATTTTTTGTCTATGCTATGATAGTCAACTTACAAAAATAGCTGCCATTCAGTGATGAGTACAAATGAAAAACTTGGAAGGTAAGGAAAATGCTTTCTTCCTTGAGGACCTTATAAGCTATTTAGCAGATATTTATTAAGCATCTACTATAAGTAAGGCTTAGCACAGGGCCTCAGAGATGAATAACACTCACCCTGTCCTCATGAAGCTCAGTATAGCAGAATGAAAGCTAGTTAGAACCTTCTTAGTGTCCTTCTTGACTCTGGAGTCAACTTGTGACCCTCTTCTTGGCTACCCACAAAGATAGTATTATTGCATCTATAAATCATTAAAACTGTAAAATCAGAAGGGGACATCTCAGGAGCAGATGTTGGTACACAAGACTGCCTCTTTCATCATGATAGTTGTGGCAACAAGGAGCTGTAAATAACATGTCTGGTAGTATGGCCAGCTCAAATCTCAGTGCCTCATGGGAATAGATTTCCCCACAGCTTGATAATACCAAGTTGGGCAGTAAGCCTAAGATCCTTACAATATCAATTCCAGAAAAGTACCTCACTCTTGAACATGTCACACATCTAATAGAGAATTGTGAGTATATTTGCATAAAGTGCATACCTTTTTTGAAATTTGCTTGTCTAAATGAACTGTGGAATATACTTTCTAATAATTTCAGATTAAATATGATTTCCAGTTTCTTCTAGATTTTTAACTGATTTTTTTTACCTATCAAGTAACCTTGACTCAGATGTTTTATTCATACAGTAATCAAATTTTCCAAGGCATTCTTAATTTCAAACATTCTTTTTCATTATCTTTCCAAATCTTCAAAATATCCAAAGAAGTCTAATTTTTTTCTTTTGTTTTACCTATTTTTTCCTTGACACACCCTCAGGAGGTCCTGATGACATGTGCTCTGAAATTCTAATTTTTTGATATCTAAGTCACACTTCCTAGAGTGCACCTGGCACCAAGAAACAACACAAAACCCTCAAGTGTCAGAACTTATGGACAGATTTGGAGCTTGGAAAATATAGTCACTATACTACTAAAAGTAATATTTAAGGAATGGAAATATTCCCAAAGCTGGGGAGTGGAAAGAATAAGATCCTTCATATAAACCTTTGTTAGGTCACATTTAGCTTTTGGACCATAGTTAAATAATCTGACTTCCAGATGGAAAACATTTTTTGAACCACCTAAAGTTATAAAATATCAACTTGTTATTAGTGTAATGATTAACATTTTAATTTTAATGTTCTCAAAATGACTTCTTTTATTTTGGAGTCAGGTAGAAAGAGATGGCTATTCTTCTTCAAGTGTTTTTTTCTTTGTATGTTTCTGTCAACTTTGTAAACTGCACATACAACTTTTTATTTAATCAGATAAGAAAAGTCTCCTCAGGGAGAAAATCTGATGTATTTCAAGTGGTTAGGAATTCATGTTTATTCTAAATTGTGGTCTTTTGAGATTTAATCTTATTTTGTTTTGCATAAAGGATCAACAAGAGGAAGTAGTCATACCTAAACTGTAAATTGTGGATGGGGTCTATATAAAAACATTTTGATACTTAATACAATTTAGATAATAGTTATTAAATTCACTGTTCATCCATGGTTCCATTTTTTTTAAAAATTGTTTTATTTATAATTTATGTAAATATAATTCAAGATTATACATGTAGTTCAGCTATTATTCTTTTAGACTGAATCTTACAGTCACAAAATAAGTTTTCATAGGCCTGCAGAATATTCTTAGGGTCAATATCTATAAAAGACTAAAAAAGCTGGGCGTGGTGGCTCATGCCTATAAACCCAGCACTTTGGGAGGCTAAGGCAAGTAGACCATGAGGATAGGAGATCGAGACCATCCTGACCATGGTGAAACCCAGTCTCTACTAAAATATAAAAATTAGCCGGGCATGGTGGTGCATGCTTGTCATCCCAGCTACTCAGGAGGCTGAGGCAGGAGAATCGCTTGAACCCGGGAGGTGGAAGTTGTAGTGAGTCGAGATCGTACCACTGCACTTCAGTCTAAGCAACAAAGTGAGACTCCATCTCAAAAAAAAAAAAAAAAAAGGCTAAAAAAGCGCTACATCAAGGGGGAGCGGTGGCTCACATCTGTAATCTTAGCACTTTTGGAAGCTGAGGCGGGTGGATCATGAGGTCAAGAGATCTAGACCATCTTCACGAACATGGTGAAACCCCATCTCTACTAAAAATACAAAAATTAGCTGGGTGTGGTGGCACGCACCTGTAGTCCCAGCTACTCGGGAGGCTGCGGCAGGAGAATCTCTTGAACCCGGGAGGCGGAGGTTGCAGTGAGCCGAGATAGCGCCACTTCACTCCAGCCTGTCAACTGAGAGAGACTCCACCTCAAAAAAAAAAGTGCTCCATCTGGGATTAATACAATTATTGAATAATTAGTGCAATTATCTCAGCCTTTGAGATCCAAATATCTTTCTGTCCTGATTATAATACTGAACTTTAAATGGGTAAAAGGTGTTTCAGTGGTTGATTTATCAAGTTCTCATCAGAGGTTTGCCATTCTTCTAATTAAATCTATTTTACCCAAGGCTGTGGACTCCTTTTGACATTTCTGCCTCAGCAGCAGAGGATAAAAGCCAAGCTGTGATGGATAAGTCACAAAAGTAAGAAATACAGACGTGAACTACAGGCCTCTAAAGAAGAACTGAGTGTGCCAAGGATCTATGCCAGACATTGGACATTTTTGAGGTGTTAGGAGGTGAGTATTTTTGTGGTGTTGTTGTCATTGTTTTGTGTTGGAAAGGGTAAACACAAAGACGAAATTTACCTTTTTGTGTTTGAAAAAGTAAATAGTAAGATGACCTGTGTAATATGAAAAGTTAAGACATTTTATCTATAAGAAAGTGAAGCTTTCTTCCAGAAAGTTTGAGGCATCAAAGCAGTGGTGAAAATCTGAACAAGACAGCTAATTAAATTATCTTATTAGGTTGAAAATATGTAGGCTTTTGCAGTTAACAGGAAATCATCATAGGAGTGGTTGAGAGGAAAGGGAATATTATTTATTGAACTTTACAAATCAAGTACCAAGAGCTTTACATGTGTTACCACATTTAATCCTCATAGCAATCCTATGATGTAGGTATTATCATCTCCATTTTACAAATAAAAAAACTATCTTAAGCAGGTTATTTAACTTGCCTAAGATCATGTGGATATAAATTTTAGGGTTGTTGTTTTAAATCCAGATCTCTCTGACTTCTAACACTGCGTTAGAAAGAAAGAAATATTAGAAAGAAAGAGTAAATTACGATTATACCATTTCATGCTTTTCTTATGAAGAATTCTACCTGTACTTTGTTATGCCTCTACCTCATTTAGTTTTTGGAGTAAAGTTTGTCATGGGGTATATTCAAAAAATACTTCACAACCACACTGTATGCAATTTTTTAAAAAATAGCACTAGAGAAAGAAGCAACCATTCTCAGGAATAAAGCATTTGTTTTTTTTTTCTTTTTCCTTCTGCATTTTCCCATGAATTATTAATACATAAATACATAAATGAGAACCAAAATTTCCAGAATAAGTGTATCCTTTGTAAGTGTAGAAACGAAGGCTTCCAACTTTTGAGATCTGTTTGTTTAGATAAATCAGCAATGCAAGGTTAATTCTGATTGCTTTCAGACTCGTGTTGCATACTTTTGGACACTTGATCAGTCTAAGGAATTGAAGCCTCTTCTTTTTTTTTTTTTTAATTAGAAGAACATTACTTTATTGGCATAAGTCAATGGAGTATAGAGAACATATCTTGGGAGGGTAAAATATTACATAAGAAATTCAGTTGCTTTTTGTATCTAAAATTAACAACTCAAGTTTTTTCCTTTGCACTGCCCTAGTCATTTTAAAAACAAAATATTCTTATAAACATGATACCACCATATATACTAAAATGAAAACCGATAAATGCATGTAAATATATAGATGAACTTTAAATTCTTTAAACTAAAATAAGTGGTTTCCACCAACTCATTCCCTGGAGAAAAAGAAAAAGAATGAAAAAAAAAGCTTTGTTTTCTAGAATGTGGCAGAAACTATTCTTCAGCTAACCCAACAGTCAGCCCCAAGCTCTTCGTTTGCCAGTTCAATTACAGATGCTCAAAGGAGCTAAATACTAGGTTTCTGAGCCTCTATTCCAACTATGGGTGATCTAACAGCAGAGAACTGAAAGGGAGAAAAAACATTTTTTCCTCAACCCTCATAAGTATGTACTTAACACAGACTTCTATAAGAGAAGGCAGATCAACAAGAGAAAAACAAACAGGTTTATTAACGTGTGCAGTGTATATCACACAGGAAAAGCTCTCAGTGAAAAGTAACTCAAGGCAATGGTTTATGAGTCTGGCTTATACAGTATACCAACAAAGAACAATAAATTTTGAGAAGTAACAAGGCAAAGGAAAGCAGTCCCAGACTTCCAGAGGTGGGAAACCGTGGAAAGGTAAATATATCGAAGGCTCTAATGGAGTAAAGTCAGCTTGCAGATTCCTCTGGCGCCATCTCTGAGATGATAAAGGGTTTTTTCCAGTAAAGGAGAATTTACATCCTGTCTGCAGGGGAAAAATGGAGGAAGGAGGACAGCAAAACCTTTTTTCTCTGTAAATCTGTGTCCTGCGTTTAGGCAGAGAGATCTCCTAGCATGTTAACTGTCTTCAGCTCAAGAATCCTTCATATTTTGGGGAGGCGCATTCTGGTTTCCTACAGTACTAAACTTTATAAACCTTCACAGAATACTATAATTGCCTGCCTACTTGCATGTACCCCTTATTACATTGTAAGCTCCTTTAAGTTAGGGATAGTTTACTCTCTAACTCTCTGAATTAACTATCAAACGCTTTGAGAATAATCAAACACATGCATCAGTTTAATTTGGTTTAGAGAGACATCTTCCTTGGAGTTTCCACTTTCCTGCTCCAATCTGTAATAGTCATCTCTCGACCTGCTACTCAGCTGTCATCCAGGACTTTTGTTCACTGTCATCTGGCAAATTTCCCCTCTCTCTCCAGTGTTACATCCCCCATTTTCCTAGATTTCATGCCTTCTTTCACATACTTCAATAGCTTCCTGTGGGGAGATATGTAGGAGATAAATTTTTTGGTATCTTGCATGTTAAAAAAATATTTTTAGGCTATCCTCATAATTGGTTGACTATTTGGTTGGAATTAGAAATCTGTTTGTCATAATTTTCTCAGAACTTTGAAGGTATTGCTTCCTTGTCTGCTAGCTTCTAGTGTTACTTTTAAGTTAAGATGGATACTCCACTAATCCCTATTCCTTTCCTTGCGACTTGTTTTTACTCTCTGGTACTCTGAAGTGTCCTCACAATAGGTCTTTTATCCCCCTCATTAATGGTGCTGAGCACTTTCAATTTAGAAACAGATGTCCTTCAGTTCTGGAAATTTTTCTTACATTGTTTCACTGATAATTATTTCCCTTCCATTTTCTTTGGTCTGTCTCTCTGAAAGTCTTTTTAGAAAGGAGGTGGGCCTCCTGACTAGATTTTCTATTGTTTTTAATTTTTCTGTAATATTTCTTACATCTCTTTGGCTTTTATAATCTGGGAGATTTCTTCAACCTTATCTTCCCATCCATCATTTTAAAATTTTCTTTTATCATATTATGTGAGCTCTTTTTCCCTAAATATCTCCCTTTTGCAATCTCTTATTCTAGTTTCATATAGCAATATATTCTCTGATCTCACAGAGATAATTATGTCAGATATTGTGTTCAGTGATTTACATTCACCATATTTAATCATCACAACCATCCTATATATAGATGTCATTATCCCTGCAAGAATGCCTAACAGACATCTCAAACTCAATATATATAGGACTCAACTCCTAATCTTCCCCCTAAAATCTGCTCTGTCCAGTGTTCCTCTTGTCAGTTGATAACAGTCCCATCCATTCAGTTCCTGAGCCAAAAACATAGGCTCCTTTTTGTGTCACACAACATATTCAAATCATCAGTAAATCCTGTTGTCTCAATCTCAAAAATATATACAAAATTCAATCATTCCTCACCATTTTCATTGATACTACTCTTTATCATCACCTTTGATATAGTTTGAATATTCTCCCATGCAAATCTCCTGTTGAATATTAATCCCCAATGTGGGAAATGGGGCCTAGTGTAAGGTGTTTGGGTCACAGGGGCAGATCCCTCATGGCTTGGTGCTGTGTTCATGCTAGTGAGTGAGTTCTCAAGAGATCTGGTGGTTCAAAAATGCTGGGGACTTCACCTTCTACTCTTTCTCTTGCTCTTGTCATGTGATGGGTCTGCTCCTGCTTCCCTGTCCACCATAAGTAAAAGCTCCCCTGAGGCCTCCACAGAAGTTGAGCAGATGCTGGCGCCATGCTTCCTATACAGCTGGGATTGAAAACTCCTCAGCCAAATACTTCAAGGAAGATGCTTCTCTTGCCAAGAATTTGTTTCTTTCTTTGAGATTGCCTGGAAGTTGTGTATCAAACTCCTTATTGACCACAGAAGCAAGAGAGTCAGTAATCACAGGTTTAATTCCTTTTGAGATAATTTCTTCTTCCAAAGATTCAATCCTTTGTAAAACTTCATCACAGGGAGCTCCTGATAAAGATAAACTTTACTACTTGTCAAAAGTAATTTTTCTTCAGTGTTAAAATATCTGGGAAAATGGGATTCTGCTGTCTTAAACAGTCTTTCAGCACTAAATGCTGACTCTGTGTCAATGTACACCACAGTTCCTTAGAATCCTCCCATATTAGTGAGTAATGCAGTTAAATACTCATCATTATACAAAACTGAGTTTTTCCACAACCTGGTGGACCTGTAATCTCTGTGAGGGATCCACAAGCCGCACCACCATGCAGAGCTTCATCCAAAGCAGAAAGGGTAGTAGATAAGAATGCTGGCGAGAAATCAGCAGACCTCTGTGCTTTTATCCCATAAGTCGGGTCTGCAGCATCCAAATTTTAAGTTTCCCCACTCATTACACAGTTTCCCCATGGAAAGCCAAGCCTCTTCTTATAATTTAGGAGTATTTAGGTAGTTGGCCAAGCATGGTGGCTGTCTGGTCATGGTGGCTCATGTCTGCAATCTCAGTATTTTGGGAGGCCAAAGTGAGAGGATCGCTTGAGCTCAGAGTTTGAGACCAGCCTGGGCAATATAGTGAGGCCTCATCGGTATAAAAGAAAAAGAAGAAGAGGAAGAAGAAGTATTTAGATAGTTTCAAAGAAAGGTTGAGATATAAGTCTATTTTTGCTTAGTTACAATCTTTAGAACTTCTTCCAAATGGTATTTCTTAACTCTTAGTCACATCTTTAGTAATAGTTTTCAGAATTCATTAAGTATGGTAAAATCATAGGCCATTATGGTACAGTGAAAAGATCCCTTCATTTGAGGTCAGAGAATCTAGGTTGTAATCTCAGCTCTCTTGTTTTCTGTGTAAAGTTTAGCTATTAATTTACTCTCTCGGAGCCTCAGTTTTCTCATCTGTAATATGGAAATAATCCTTACTTCATATACATGTTGAGAAAATAACTTGAAATAAAAAAGGAGCACTGGGGAGAGATCCAAGATGGCCGATTAGCAACAGCTCAGGAATGTAGCTCCCAGTGAAAGCGCAGAGAACGAGCGGATGCCGCACTTTCCGAAGAATTTTTGTTGCCCACAGACCGGGAGATTCCCGGCAGAGGAGCCACATGGGTCGCCAGCGTGACTCTTTTGGCCGGCGCGGCTGTTTTGCTGGTGCCCCAGCACGGCGCTTCCCGGTGCGGAGTATACGGGATGGACGGGCTCGGCTGGTCCCATCCCCACAAGGAAAACAGCAATTGGAAGCGCTGCAGAGAGTCTCACAGCAAGCACAGCGAACCTGGGAAGGTCCGGCTCTGTGGGGAACGGGCATCCGCCAAAGGAAAAAGAAACAGAAAAAACTTCATCACTGAATGGAGAGAGATCCAAGATGGCCACGTAGAAGCAGCTCGGGATTGTAGCTCCCAGTGAAAGCGCAGAGAGTGAGTGGATGCCGCAATTGCAGACGAATTTTTGATGCCCACAGACTGGGAGATTCCCGGCGAAGGAGACACACGGGTCACCAGCGCGACTCTTTTGGCCGGTGTGACTGTTTTGCTGGCGCCCCGGAGCAGCACTTCTCGGTGCGGAGTATATGGGACTGGCTGCCCTTTTAGTCAGGCTCGGCTGGTCCCATCCCCACAAGGAGAGCAGTAATTGGAAGTGCTAAGGACTGAGTTTCACAGCAAGCACAGCTGAACCCAGGAAGGCCCAGCTCTGTGGGGAAGGGGTGCCCCCCAAAGGAAAACTAAGAAACAGAAAAAACTTTATCACCAATAGGCCAGATGTCCACTCAGAGACGCAATCTGAAAGTTGGCAATTACAAAGATGACAGGTGGATAAATCCACAAAAATGGGAAGAAACCACTGCAAAAAGGCTGAGAACACCCGAAATCAGAGTGCCTCTCCTCCTACACAGGATCACAGCTCCTCATCAGCAAGAGAACAAGGCTTGACAGAGGATGAGTGTGATGAACTCACAGAATCAGGCTTCAGAAGGTGGATAATAAGAAACTTCTGTGAGCTAAAAGAACATGTTCTAACCCAATGAAAAGAAACTAAGATCCTTGAAAGAAGATTTAATGAAATGTTAACGAGAATGGACAAGTTAGAGAAGAATATAAGTGAATTGATGGAGCTGAAAAACACAACACGAGAACTTCGCGAAGCAGGCACAAGTTTCAACAGCTGAATTGACCAAGCAGAAGAAAGGATATCAGAGGTCGAAGATCAACTCAATGAAATAAAACGAGAAGGCAAGATTAGAGAAAAAAGGGTAAAAAGGAATGAATAAAGTCTCCAAGAAATATGGGACTATGTGAAAAGACCTAATCTACTTTTGATAGGTGTACCTGAATGTGACGAAGAGAATGAATCCAA
>CAUYQU010023503.1:0-105125 GCA_963574635.1 Cheracebus regulus | reverse complement strand
TTCTTTCAAGGTTCTTAGTTTCTTTGCATTGGGTTAGAACATGTTCTTTTAGCTCACAGAAGTTTCTTATTATCCACCTTCTCAAGCCTGATTCTGTGAGTTCATCACACTCATCCTCCGTCCAGCCTTGTTCTCTTGCTGATGAGGAGCTGCGATCCCCTGTAGGAGGAGAGACATTCTGATTTCGGGTGTTCTCAGCCTTTTTGCACTGGTTTCTTCCCAGTTTTTGTGGATTTATCCACCTGTCGTTTTTGTAATTTCCAACTTTCAGATTGGGTCTCTGAGTGGACGTCCGGCTTGTTGGTTATGAAGTTTTTTCTTAGTTTTCCTTCGGCGGACGCCCCTTCCCCACAGAGCTGGGCCTTCCCGGGTTCAGCTGTGCTTGCTGTGCTTCCCGGGTTCAGCTGTGCTTGCTCTCAGTCCTCAGCGCTTCCAATTGCTGTTCTCCTTGTTGGGATGGGACCTGCCGAGCCCGTCTGTCCCGTACGCTCTGAACCGAGAAGCGCCGCCCTGGGGCACCAGCAAAACAGCCGCGCCGGCCAAAGAGTCACGCTGGCGACCCGTGTGGCTCCTTCGCTGGGAATCTCCCAGTTTGTGGGCATCAAAAATTCGTCTGCAATTGCGGCATCCACTCCCTCTCTGCACTTTCACTGGGAGCTACAATCCTGAGCTGCTGCTACGTGGCCATCTTGGATCTCTCTCTGCCTGGTGATGAAGTTTTTCCTGTGTCTTAGTTTTCCTTTGGTGGATGCCCCTTCCCCACAGAGCCCGACCTTCCCAGGTTCGCTGTGATTGCTGTGAAACTCTCAGTCCTCAGCGCTTCCAATTGCTGTTCTCCTTGTGGGGATGGGACCAGCCGAGCCCGGCAGTCTCGTATACTCCACACCGAGAAGCACCGCGCTGGGGCACTGGCAAAACAGCCGCGCCAGCCAAAAGAGTCGCGCTGGCGACCCATGTGGCTCCTCTGCCGGGAATCTCCCAGTCTGTGGGCAACAAAAATTCGTCGGAAAGTACGGCGTCCACTCGTTCTCTGCGCTTTCACTGGGAGCTACATTCCTGAGCTGTTGCTAATCGGCCATCTTGGATCTCTCTCCAATAAAAAGTTCTTTAAATTACCTGGGTGTGGTGGCACAGGCCTTTAGTCCCAGCTACTTGAGAGGCTGAGGCAGGAGGATCACTTGAACCTAGCAGTATGCACACAGCTGCAGTGAGCTATGATCATGCCACCACACTCCAGCCTGGGTGATGGTGAGACCCCCATGTCTGAAGTGTACATATACATATGTACATACACACATTCATGGAGAGCCAGCAAATATTTTGCCCAGTCTCAGTTTAGTTTTCTAAAGTTTGCCACTAGCAATGGTATGCTGAAAATCATGTGACTTTTTTTTTGCACATTTAAAATATATCTTTAAATTTTTTTAAGTAATATAAATATTCAAATATTATAAAAGGAATAAGGCAGAAAAACAAGTCACTCTTTTAGTACCTCATTTCCTCATTTGTATATCCTTCTAGACATTGTGAATTGATGTTAAGGTACATGTATAGTATGGATACTGTACTGCATTTACTGTATTTTCTGCAAGAATGGAATCAAGCTATTTTGGGAAACTGTATATCAGGACCAAACAATATGTCTTAGATGACTATTAAGGTTTTTTTTTAATAGTTAAAAACAGGTTTTCAAATAAACATAGGTATGCATATATGCATACCTATGTTAATTTGTAGGGTACTAAGAAATTGTTAGATCAACAGGTAAACATTTTAAATTTTGATAAATATTGCCAAATTAGCACAGCATATAAGAGTGTACTCTTTTATTTAACCCTTGCATATGCCAGGTGTTATTGGGGCCTTTTCTGCCAATTTACTAGGCATGATTTATTTAGGGATTACCAGTGTTCTAGATGCAAGGGAACAGTGGTGATCAAAACAGAAAAAATTCCTGCCCAAATGAAACTTACATTGTAGTGGAGTAGACAATCAGTGAAGAAAATATTATGGCAATTGGTGATAAGTATTTTTAAAAGAAATAAATTGAGTAAGAGAGTAGGGACTGCAATGGGGATGGTGGTGGTGTTTAAATAGGGCAGTCATAGGAGACCTCCCTGAGGAGATGAACCTGGGCAGTGCATAAAGAATATTCCATTAGAGTGATATGAAGCACAAAAGCCTGGAAGCAAGAGGCCAGTATACCTGGAATGCAGTGAGCCAAGTGTAAAGTAGAAGACAAAGTCTGAGAGATGACAGGTAAGGAGAGTCAGGCCATGAAGGGCCTTGGATTACAGTGAACAGGATGGGAAGCCATTAGATGGTTTGACAAGATTCCATTGATGCTTTAGGTTTCCTTTGCTGTGTTGAAAACTCACTACAGGAAGACAAAGGTGGCAGCAGGGAGACCAGATAGGAGCCAGTGACGGTATTCTAAGTGAGAGATGATGGTACCACTAGGTAGTTGGTGTCAGGGAATTGGTAATGAGTGGTCAGACCTTGAATATATTTTTAAAGGTATTTCCTTCCAGATTAGATGCATGGGATTTGAGAGAAAAAAAAGGAGTCAAAACTGTCACTGAGACTTTTGGCCTGAACAACTGGAGGAATGGAATTGCCATTTACTGAAATAGAGAAGACTGAGAGACCAGGAATTGGATTTGGAAATGGTAAAAATTTTCTCATTAGAAATCCAAGAGGATGGAGACTGGGAAAGACAACGCATCAAGCCCAGGAGGTGGTGGAAAAGTGATGGGGTATCTGGATTCTCGAGCTTTTTCCTTTTCCTGTTACTGGGTTAAGAGTCCCTTTGTAGCTTGGGGCTGGAGGACACACCTAAACATGTGGAACCCCAGTGCCGGGCAGCCAGGGCCAAATCCATATCCCCCCAACATCAGGTACCCTGGAGGTTCCAGTCCTGCCCACCTACCACCTGTCAATCCACCCTTTCCTCCTCCCCCAGGAGCTCCCCAGGGCAATCCAGCTTTCCCCCTAGGTGGGCCCCCTCCTCCTGTGCCACAGCCAGGGTATCCAGGATGCCAACCCTCAGGTCCCTACCCTGTTCCATACCCACTGCCTGCCCCTGGAATGCCTCCTGTGAATCCCTTGGCTCCTGGCATGGAGCAGCAGTGATAGTGGGCAAGAAGATGCAGAAGAAAATGAAGGAAGGTCGTAAAAAGATGCACAAGCATGGCAAGCATTCCTTCTCCTCTTCCTCTTCCAGCAGTGACTGACTGAATACAGGCCCTGGACTCTTCCCTCAAGTCTCACCAGTTCTGCTCTCCCATCAAGCTTCAGATGCTATGTTGTACTGGGGGAAAGTAGCCCTTGTGCTCCCCATCCCTACCCCAACCTCAGCCTCACCCTGCTGTTCAGCCCTGAGTGGCTAGGGAAAATGGGAAGAGGATTGCCATGGCATGGCCATCTTCTTGCTGCTTGGATATATCATATATAGCTAATGTGTTTAGCAGGGGAACTATTTTTTGAAGATGATGAACTAAATGTTGAAGACAAGTTTTAGATCTGTAAAATGTGATTTTTACTTCCTCTCATAATACTTGTGATTGGGGAGGTTTGTGGAAATTTATGATGAAAAACCTCTTATCTTTTTTGTAACGTTGGCATACTTGCGGAATTTAGTGGCAGATACATTCTCCAGCAGGCCTTTTGTTGGTTGCACTAACTGCAAGATTTCTGGGAAGTAGAAAAAAAAAAAGAAATCGAAGAGGAGATATCAAGTAGAAAATCTGGTACGTAAGTGTGGGATTCATAGAAGAAGTGGGGCTGGGATTAAAAAAATCTGGGAGTCAAAAAACAGTATTTAGAGTCATGAGACAGATTAAGGAAGAGTGGAAGAAAGAAACAGAAAAGAAGCAGTTGATGAGTTAAGAGGAAAACTGATAGAGTCAAAAGAAGAGATTGTTTTGAAAAGGAGAGAGTAATGGATCATGTCAAATGCTGCTAGAAGATCAAGTCAAATGAGGACTGATAATTGTCATTGGATTTAGCAGTGCTCACAGTCATGACAAGAACATTTTTGGTGGAGTGTTGTAATTGGAATAATTTAAGATAAAATAGGAAGAAACAAATTAGACACACATGTAGACAACTTTTTCAAAAAGCTTTGAATTATAGAGGGACTAAAGTATAGAGTTAGGAATGGTGGCTTAATCAAGGTAACATGTTAGCCAGAATAGAGATTTTGAAGCCAGAGAGAGCAAGAAAGTTGAGAGTGTATGTGAGAAATGATTATAAAAATATGGGATTAAAATGGTTATTTCTTCTGTTACTGAGGTTAAGCATCTTTTTACATGTTTATTGGCCATTCATTTTTGTGCGTGTGAATTACCTGTGCATATTCTTATTGGGTGGTTCATCTTTTCCTTATGAGTGTTTAAGAATTCTCTATATAATAAAGATGTCAGCCTTTAGGCATATGTGTTGCACCTGTTTTTTCAAAATTTGTCATTTGTCTTTTGACTTGATTTTTTTGTGTGTGTATAGTTACAGGTTTCATGTCATGCTTATAACAGCCTTCCTTATTCCAGGATTGTGAAAGGATTTGCCTATATTTTCTTCTAATACATTTATGGTTTCAGTTTTTTCCTAAGTTAAAGTCTTTGATTCATGTGGGTTTCATTTTGGTGAAAGTCATGGGATAGGGATCTGCTTTTTTTTCCAAATGATTTTTATTAAATAATGCCTTTCTCCCCACTAATTTGTGAGACTACTATTTGTTTGGGACCTATTTTGGATTATGTTCAAATCCATTGTCTGCCCATCCTTGTAATAGTACAAATCTGTTTTCATTTCTGTAGCCTTAAGATAAAGTTTACTCTCTGATATGTCTAGTTCATGTTTTCCTGCCACCACCATTACTATTATTTTTCTGAATTTTCCTGAATATTTTAATGTGTTTATTTTCCCAGATAAGAATACCAACAGTATGTATCAAGCATATATGTGCAGTATTATTGTTTCACATATATACTTATTTTCATCATTATGACAACCGTGTCAGGATGTACTATTATTATTTCAATCTTGGCAGTGAGGAAACTGATATATCAGAAGAATATATAACATGCCCAAAGTGACAGGGCTGGTAAGCAGTGAATCTGTGATTTGAGCCAGGCAGTCAGGTTCCAGAGACTATGCTTCTACTTCTCTATATATACTGTAGAGTTATTGCTCTAAGTCATTTAGATTTAGAATACAAGATACCATGTGTAGCATTTGGATCAAAATTGCATTGAATTTACAGAAAATTTTAGGTAGAATTGACATATTTACGATACATATCATTCTATCCAAAACCAAGATACAGCTTTTCATTTATTCAAATCTTTGATGACTTTTACACAGAATGCTAGTTTTCTTCATGTAGATCCTCCATGTTTTATTTTAAGCTTTTTCCTTCATGTGTTTCATTTTGTGTTGCTATTAATAGAATTTTTCCTCTTTTGTGTTTTAGCTTGTTATTGTTGATATATTGGAAAACTTTTGATTTTTTTCTGTTGGAAAGTTGTTTTTTTCTTTTAAATTTATAATTAACCATTTACCAAATTTTCTTACTACTAATAGTTTTTTCATTGATTTTTCATTAATTTTTCTAGAAATGTTATTCTGCAAATAATTTTGCTTCTCCTTTCTAATATTTATACTTTTTCTTTTATTCTTTTTAAAAATTGGTTTATGCTTTTAAAACTTGTTAACTAATAATGATGAAACTAAGCATCTTTATCTTATAAATGCCTCTGATTCATAATAATTTATTATGATACTAACTTCAGTTTTGCTTTCATGCAAAAGTATCAGCAAGGGAATGTTGAATTTTTTTCAAATGCCTTTCTGCATCTATAGATGTTATCGTTTCTCCTTTTTATGTTAATATAGTAAACACTCATGTGTTTTCTAATGTTTGTTTGCTTCATTCTTTTAATTTAATATTTTATTTAGGACTGTTGCATATTTTATTTAGGACTGAGCGTGTGTGTGTGAGTATATGTGTGTGCCATGTGTGTGTGTGTCCATGCCTGCATGTATGCGCACATGCATGTGTATCCTTTCTCAGATTTTAGTTAACTATGATGTTGACTTCCTAGAATTTAGACTTTTCATTTTCCTCTCTCCTTAAAAAGTTACAAAATTATCAGTCATTTAAAGATAAGAAGAAATTGACCTGAGAAATTATCTGGCAGTTTGGGGTAGTTAACTACTATCTTCCTAAATTTATTCTATGATGTGTCTGCCTATGTCTCATAAATAATTTTCCAAGTTCTATAATACAGTGATAATCATTTACATTTTCCTAGAAAGGCTTTCATCTAGGTTTTCAAATTTATTTTTTTAGATTTGTACAAAATATTTATAATGCAAGTTTCCTAAATTTCTTTATAGTTGTAGTTAATTTAATTCCATTTGCATTTTAATATTAAACTTTCATGCTGCTAAGTTTTTCTCTAGGATTAAGTGGGGTGGCGATTTATCATTTTTTTTGTTTGTTTCTTTAAAGTTAGGGCTTTTGGACTGATATATCAATTACATGGCTTCTCTGTTTTTTGACTGAGTACTTTCCACATTTGTATTTTTGATTTTGTCTTTACACTTTCCTTAGATTTTGTCATACTGCCTATCTTCCAATAAGTAACAGTTTCTATGAATTAAAAAGCATCCTTTTATAAATGCAGACTTTACTTACGAAGGAAATATTAGTTATATGTAATTTAGTGTGAATTATTTTAATCCAGATACTTTCTTCAACACACAAAGGAATCATCTTTTCTTGGGACTGAATTTAATTTAATCTCCTGAGCACTTTGCTTTTTCACTGTTTCATCTGTCTGTGAGTTGTACACTGACTGAAATTAGCTCATTGAATGGATGGGAGTTTAGATATGGCAAGAAAAGGGGAAGGTAATTTGGGAGGATGGCTCTTATTGGGGTCAGATAGATACAGGATCTGTGGAGGAAGAGAGGCCAGAACAAGAACTGAGAGAGTAACAAAGACAAATCCTATGAATCCTTAATAACTTATGTAATGACAGACAGGAGAAAATAAGAACTAGGATTCTGTGAGCAATGACAACCCTTTCCCTGCGTTTGCCTATCAGTTTTCATTCTATTAATAGTGTGTATCTGAAGATACTAAAAACCACCAACACTTTTGCAGGAGTAAAGTTTAGAATAATTGACTTTTATTGGAGTTATGTTTCAAAATACATTTTCAAAATAAAAAAGTGTTTATGAAGATTTTACCTAGAGAAGGATTTTAAAACTTCATCCAAAATTTACTGAATCATTAGAATTAGTAAAATCTCACATGTTCATGGTACTTGGGGCACTCTAAAAGCATTGATACCTATTTTTAGAGTATTTAAAATTAGATAATTTATACATTGTACATTATATAACATTAAATTTGTATGTTACATTATATCCTTCATTATACAGTAAAATACATATAGATAGTAAGCTAACATTATCAGTTCGGTCAAAAGCCAGATTAACAAAAATTCACAGTACATGCTTGGTATTTATAGACAACTTAAGCTTCTCTTTCCTGGAGTAACATTATATGCAGAAGTTTTCTCTGATCCTATGAATTATCACATGAACTCTTCTTTACATTTTGTGTGCCTGTTTGCCTGTACTGATTATGACTGCAGTTTGGTTTCCATTTTCCTGAATTATTGCTAACACTTAAGCATATTGATTTGTTTCTTCATTGAGAAAAGTAAGAAGTGTGGTCCCATATTCAATTCAGCAAATAATTCTATACCTATTATACCTACTGTGCGAAAGGTAGTATGCCAGAGACCGTATGCAGGATAAAGAGTGTGTGTGTGTGTGTGTGTGTGTGTGTGTGTGTGTGTGTGTGTGTGTGTGTGTGTGTGTGTGTGTGGTATTTTAGTCCCAATTGATGTTAAAGAACAATGGAAATACTTGGTCAGCATCTCCACCCGTATCTTCATATTTCTCAGCATTCATGCCTAAATTTGTAGTGTTCTCAGCATTGTGCTAACAGGTAAAATATTCTACTTAATATGAGTACAGTCTGTTGGCTCTGTACTCAGAGTGTATCTGTTTTCTAGGTGTTTCTTAAATTATGACAATATGCTAATTTGATATATGAACCAATTTGTTAAAAGTCTGTTAGTTTTTAAGGATCAGTCTTCTTTTCTAAAAGAGATTTTCTTTTCTAACATGCAGATGAGTGTATGCTTAGGGGCTTGATGGGAATGAATGGGATGTAGTTAAGCACCTATTAATGGCATAATGTAAGAAGAGCATCCTCTAGAAAGAAAAGCATTTGCACAAGCAAAAATAGGTAAAAATGTGGCCTTAGCCTGTGGCTTTAATCAACACATGTCACAGTTATCATCTGACAAGAATTGAAGACCTCAAAGTTAATCTTTTCGCTCCTCCTTCCCCTCTTTCCTAAGTTTCTTTCCTCTACATGGGCCTGTCCTGCTATTCCAAGTTACAATAAATGATTATAGTGAGATTCTTTATTTATAAAGCATTTAAATGATCTTGTTTTCATTGCAATGAATAAAAAATTGAGAATGTATTGGTTTGTTTTGGAACCATATTCATATAAGTTATCTAATTCTTTTTTGTGATTGTACATTATTTAAGAAACATTTATGTGAGACTTCTTTAATTACTATTATTGATACAGTGCTGCATGCAATCAAATGCTAAAAGTAACATGTGAAAGTTCTTTTAATGGTTTACTGACTATAATGATTATTTTACCGTGTAATATACTGTTCATTATATTATGAGATTCTAACGGTTAAAACTGTTTAGTAATTTGAAAATAGCAGCAGTGGTAAATTGTTAAGAATGGAATTTCAGTACCCCAAAATAGGTATAGACACAAAAATTTAAGAATATTTATCATCAGTATAATGATGATAATCAGTATAATTTTCAGTCAGGACGCTTTGCACATAATAAAATGTAGGCTGTGGAATCCAGCTAACCTGGCTTTCACTCTTCAACTTAGCTACATAACCTCAAACAAGTTACTTAGGTGCTCTGTTTTTCTTTGCCTATCAGATGGAGACACAATAATACCTACGTCTTAGGAGCTTCTATAAAAATTTACTAAAATAGTAGAACAGAAAACCACTTGTGTAGTCCTTGCTGTGTACCAGACACTGATCTAAGCACACTACATTTAAAAATCATTTGATCTTCACAACCGCTGTATGCAGTGGGTACTGTTGTGTCTGGCACTAAATATTAGCAGATAATACCAACAACCATCAAGAAGTCAACACGTATTTAACTACATTCTGATGACAATAGCAACGTATTGAAAATGTTACAATCTTCTATTGAAATTTAAATCATATTGTCTATCTTGTCGTGTTTAAAGATTTTTAAAACTCAATTTACTATATTTACTTCATCCTTGCTTTCTTGATATTTTAATTAAAATTGGAATCAAGACATGATGACCACCTGTGATTGTTATCTTCGGATAAACTATATCATATTTTCAGCCAAAGGTTAAACAGTACAGAGTTATAGAGGTAACTGGACAGAACATTTAGATAACTGAAGCCCTCATTGGCTAATAGAATTTATCAAGGGCCTGCATTACTCTGTATTGGTGGTGGGCCATTTTTAAAATAAGCTTTGTAGATCCACAAACAAAATGATAGATTCAAAAATACAAGTAAGCTTGACTGTTACTTCAATTTCAGTGATTAATATCAGCAGTTTTGTTTGTTTGTTTGTTTTTTGAGACGAAGTTTCGCTCTTGTTGCCCAGGCTGGAGTACGATGGCACATTCTCGGCTCACTGCAACCTCCACCTCCTGGGTTCAAGTGATTCTCCTGTCTCACCCTCCCAAGTAGCTGAGATTACAGGCATGTGCCACCATGCCCAGCTAATTTTTCATATATTTTTCATATTTTTAGTAGAGACAGCGTTTCACCATGTTGGCCAGGATGGTCTCAATCTCTTGACCTCGTGATCCACCCACCTCAGCCTCCCAAAGTGCTGATATTACAGGCATGAGCCACCGCACCCGGCCAATATCAGCAGTTTTTACTGTTTTTTACTTTTCTCTCAGCTAAGTGACGGAACCAAAAGGTAGTAAAAAATCTTGGAAAATAGTTATTGGTCTTTTTTTCCATCTCAGCAGATAAAATACATTGATTTTTTGGATTTTTCCTATCTTATGACACATAACAAACATGCTCTGGGAAAATTCACAAGATAGTTATAAAATATATGCAATCTCTGTGTTTTGGATGCATAACATAATCTTCCATATCACAATGGCAGCTTATATAAGGTACGGGAATGAGTTTTGCTAGAGTCCCAGAAAGTGACAGGTAGTCTTTAAGAGCACTTTGAGCATCCAGTATCTCTGGTTAAAAAGAACTTAGTAAAAAATATGAAGCATGCAAGCAAGTATTTGAACCAGAATGCATATATGTCTGTCTTAAAGCCTAATTTGGGGGAAATTTTCAAGCCCAAAATACTCTAGATATAAATGTGTTAAATGTGCAATCCAAGGTCAACCAAAGAACCTACAGCTAACAAAATTAATTATAATGCTAAACTGCAATATTGCATTATTAAAAGGTAAGAATGGCACCAACATAAAACCATGGCCAACTCAAGATACCAAAGATGTCTGGAAGCCTCCCTGCACAAAACAGCAGGAATGTCAGCTATCTAGGTGTGCAGTTTCACTGGTCAAGCATAATGAGAGCTTTGCAGTGAATAAGACTTTACATAATATAGCCAGTTCTTAGTGGAGTATAGAATTGATTAATATTCAGCAAATACTTACCATGTTCTAATTTTAGCTTGTCGTATATAAATGCCAACTTAAAATGATTTTAACTAATAAGTCCTGAAAATAAAAATGAAAGTTAATAGCACTGTGCATCATTTGTCAGTAAGCATCTCCATTCCAAGTATGTGTGTGTGTATATTTGCCTCTTACTATGAGTTAAAGGCCCCTCAGAAAACTCCTGTACTCAGAAAACTCTTAACGTCAGCTGTGAACCAGCCCTTTAGAATCATTCCCCTTACCCATACGCATACTTCACTCTGCTCATAGTGTGGCTGCTCATCGTGTGGCTGCTCATAGTGTAGCTGTTTCTGTCTTGACACATATTTTCCCATTAGTATATTAAAGGAACTTTTTTCTTTATTATATTGATATGTTGAATGGACCTTTTCAGGTAATATTTGTGGAAACGTAAGACTATTCTGAAAGGCAGTTTAACAGTCTTTACTTCATAAGTCTTCCCTTTGACTCAACAGTTTCACCCCTGCTAATCTATCTGATAAGTGTATTTAAGGAATGGCCAAAATTAGTACATATCTACAAGAAAAGTTATCATGACATTGTTGCTAGTGCCTAACACAGACAAAATTTTATCAATAGTTCATAGGTTAAAGTATATCTCTGCAATAGAATGCTGTATAGCCATCCAGAGGGAGAGAAGAAAGCTTTATGTATACAGATGCCCCTTGACTTATGATGGTGTTATGTCCTGATAAATTCACTGTAAGCCGAAAATACTGTTAAGTCAAAAATGGATTTAATGTACTTAACCTATTGAACATCATAGCTGAGCATAGCTTGCCTTAAATGTGCTTGGAACACTTAAACAGCTTACAGTTCTGCATGTCATCTAACATGAAGCCTGTGTTTTATATGATGTTGAATATCTCATGTCATTTGTTGAATACTGTACTGAGGGTGAAAAACAGAACGGTGTTGCACCATCATAAAGTCAAAACATTGTAAATCAAGCCATCATTAGTCAGGGACTGTCTGTGCTGACATAGAAAGGCTTCCAAGACATGTTATAAAGTGGTAAAATATAAGTGGCAAAGCAGTATGATGTGATCATGTGTGTTTTGAATTATATACACACATTTGTATATAGATGATGCTGGCTTTATATTAAATATAAGACACATATAAGTATATATAAGATGAGGTTTTTGTTACAACTAAATAAGAAAAGGTATATAAAACAATTCATATCATGCCTACTTAGTGCATTGAAATAATTAATAAAATGTGCTGTTATTTTTACCTTTATGGAGTGGATTGAGGAAGGAAAAATAGGGCTTTTACTTTACATGTTTTGCATTGACTGATTTTACATGGATTACTTTTGTAATAAAATAAGAGATAAAAACATTTACTCTTGGGAAAAGATCTGGAAAGGTATATGCACACCAAAATATTAATGCCATAACAAAACTTGACATTTTTCTTCTGACATAAGATATCGAAGAACTCCTAATATGTGAGCACAGCGGTGACCTCTGGTACTCTTTTTGACGATGAATCTTCCTAAGGTCTATAAAAGCAGTTTTGGAGTTTGGGTTATTTGTTTTAACCTTTAAATATCTACCCATACTTTTAATTGTATTTCTTCCTACGTGTTCTCAGGAGAGTGTGCGTATATGTGTGTGTGTGCATGTGTGTATTTGGGTAAACTTGATGATATGATGCTATTTTGTTAGGAAAGATGGCCTCTTAAGTTGCAATCCTTTAAGGATTCAAAACCCTAATTGTATATAAGCAATATTGTATACTGTAAGCTCATTATTGTTGGAGGGGAGGTTTAATATACAGTTGAACACAAAATGTGGAATCAAGACGGTTGGTGTTCAAATCCTGGCTCTGCCACTTCCTAGCTGTGATCCTGGAAAAGTTACCCTCTCTCTGCCTTGATTTTCATACTTATAAAACAAGGATATAAGTAGTAAGTGGTAGAACTCTTATTTCATAAGGTTGTTATAAAATTGTTGAAAGAATGTAATGGGTTAGTATTTATAAAGCACGTCTATATAGTAAGTGGTCAATAAGGGTAGCTACTATTATTTGTCATATTGGTCATGTAATATATAGTAAGTGTTCTACATGTGTGTTGTCAAATAAATTAGTTGTTTACATATTGTCATTTAAAAGAAAACATTGAATTGTAATCTGTTTTAAGTATCTTTTTTACTTTTATTTTTCTGAGGTGTAAAAATCGATTTTTATACTAGTTGGTTTTGATTATTTGTTTCTTGTTTGTATTACAGTTACAAATTATAATACTGTGGTAGAAACAAATTCAGATTCAGATGATGAAGACAAACTCCATATTGTGGAAGAAGAAAGTGTTACAGATGCAGCTGATTGTGAAGGTGTACCGGAGGATGACCTGCCAACAGACCAGACAGTGTTACCAGGGAGGAGCAGTGAAAGAGAAGGGAATGCCAAGAACTGCTGGGAGGATGACAGTAAGTCTGATTTTTTTTTTTGTAATATTGTATTCTTGTAATTAGTTTTTAATGTATGTATTAACTGAAAAGATAAATTGGATGAAAAGTTTGAAATCAATAGTAAATTTGGATATCAATAAATATTTGGTGTCCTACTTACTAAAAAGTAGATTATGAAGCAGAATATGAAAGTTATTTTGACCATATTTACAATGAATATAATGTACCGAAATTTAGTAGAATTTACTAACCAGGATCAAGCATTCCAAATATGGTTGATATAATTGAACCTACTTTTAATTTCCTATTGTAACCCCAAATGAATACTGTATTTAGAAATCAATAAATATTATATTGGTATAGTGAAATTATAATTCAATGTGCAAAATTCCCAAACACAGATAAATCATGGAGATGTTTTTAGTGTTTGTAAGCCTCTCTATACATAAATCAGAATCCTTTAAGTAAGGTAGTTTTTTCACTTGCTTTAAATTTTTACTTTACTCAAAGCATGGCTGAGTGGAAGGAGCAGCGAAAGTAAAGAGACCCTCTACTTGCTGCACTTTTAGTGAGTAAACACTGAAAGTTTAACCTTTTCTCTTATCTGTCAAATGGAGAACTTGGACTTGGACTTAGTCTTCTATTCTAGATCTAAAATTTCTTCTTTCTACTTTTCCTAATAAATTAATTAAATTATTTAGCCTCTCTTGCCAGGTTAAGCACCAGTGATATAAAAATAGAATATCAAAGTGGCATATTATTAATTAGAAAGGTTGGGGGTCAGGAACAAGGGCATCAGAAAAGGCAAACAGGTGCATGCAAGAGCTCAAATTCAAGACCAGTCAAAGGAGAACTTTCCCAGAAAGAGTTCAAGTTCAAAGAAGTCATCTAGACAAGATATCAGAACCAAGGCTATAAAATCTGGGAAAGTGGGTCAGGCATGCAGGTCGGAATATCTGTATGATGAAATGTGGAAGTGTAGATAAAGACTCAGATAATAGGCACAGATTCGAAGAAGTTAAGATTTCTACAATATGATAAATCCAATGCTTAACAAGAGACTTTTGAAATAATATAATCAGCCCTCTCATTTCATATTGTTATTCATTTTTCTGTTCAGCAACCTCTGTAGAAATGGGCTGCAACTGTGACTAAGACTCCACATGAACGGTGTTTATATGGCTTAATAGAGAAGAGAGATAAATAAGTCACAAATACATGATAGTTTTATTTAGGTATACATTATGTGGCAGCATTGAGGAGGAACATCCAAATTAGAGAATGAAAACGTCCTAAAAGAGTTCTGAGTGAAACAGAGTTGGTCTTAAAACAGAGTTCTTAAAGACCAATGGAGGTTAATTAGGCAAAGTTGAGTGAATGTAAGGTGCTTCAGGCAAAAGAGGCAAGACACATGAAGCCACAGAGGCTTGAGCAAAGTGTTCACAAAAAATGAGATCAGAGAAGTAAACAAGAGAAAAAAGATGAAGTGATTTGTGTGCTATGTCAAAGAATTTTAACCTTATCATGGAAGCTATGAGAAGATCATTAAATTAAATTAAAATTACATAATTAATGTAATTTATAAATTGGTACAGTATGGAAAAAGAATTTTAGAGGGAGGAGCTTGAGGTAGTGTCTTCAATAAGGAGGCTATAATAATCAGGCAGTATTAAGGGTTTTTGAGTTAAAGTAGTTGCCATGGGATGGGAATAGAAGAGAGATATTTGAAAAACATATAGGAGATACAATATATAAGAATTGGGAAGGCCTGTTTCTAGATACAGTCCCAGGTTTCTAGAAAATAGGACCCAGAGAAGTTGACTTGCTCACTTATGACAGCTGGTTAATGGTAGAGGTATTAACTTGTTAATACTAAGCTCAAACATATTTGGAGCAAGGGTTTCTTGTGTATTTCTTGTCTGTGGCCTGAATTATGTAGTTGATCCAGAGTCTTAATAATGGAATCAAGAAGGAAACGATCTGTCTGGGAAAAGGGACCGTAAGAAGAATACAACAGATGAAGGGAGAAAGATAGGTGAAAAATCAGTGAAGAGGTTCTGCTTCTGAGAATATGTTGGGTTCGATTGTTTGGACTAATCCTTTTTACTGAAAACAACTAATGATGCTAGATTAAAAACAAAAACAAAAAGCTTCTTAGCAGTTCTAAGAGCTAAGTAAGACATTAGCTTGTCAAACTCTGAGTGAATAAAGGAACCCATAGAAGTAAACAGAGCAGATCATAGAACACACTTGGGCCCTGAATATATTTGCCTAACTAGGGAAATGTAAGGTGATTTTCAGGCTTCCAAGAGGAAACAAAACCTGAGACCACTAAAGATAGTTTAATAGCAGATCTTCCCCTAGTATGGATTATGTCTTGACTATACCGACAAAGTAAAAACAAACTATTTACCATCTCTACCATCCCTGAGAGTCAGCAAGCAAAGTTTCCCTGGTTAGGTATTCAGGGAATGGAGGATTGTTTCTGAGAAGTAGTAACCACAAGTTGTCTCACACTGATATTGAAATTCAAGTTTACATTGCTGTGTAGACTGAAAATCTAAAGCCATATTTGAATTTAAAGTGGAACTGCTACAAAGATCTATTGGCACCAGACAGAGGTAAATACGAGTCTTTTGGAGGAATATATCTTCATCCTAGTACCATAGAACTCTCCCAAATAATTTAGCAAGAAGATAGAAACGTGTGAGAATTACCAGAAAAAAAAGGAAGCAGAAACTGACCCATAAAGGCTAATTACTAGAGTTATATGATACAGATTATAAAATGACTGCTGTCTTGTTCAAAGAAAAATCAGATGAACTTGAAATTATCAGCTATGATATGATAAAATATAACCAATGTGTTTTAAGAGTAATAGAACTAAAAATAAAAAATTTAATAGTAGGAATTTGAAATTCAGAGGATACATTTAACAGCAAATTAAACAGGGTTAAAAAAATTAATGATTTGGAAGATAGAGAAAAATTATACTAAATGGAAGTCAGAGAGACACAGAAAAAATATGAAAAACAGATTAAGCTACATGAAGGTCCAAGATATCTTACACCAGGAGAAAAGATAATAGGGCAATAGCCTTAGTTGAAGAAATAATGGCTGGGGTTTTTATTTATAATCAGTAAAAAACACCATACTACAGATTCAAAAAGCCCAACAAACCTCAAAAGGGATAAATAGGAGAATGATGTAAACAACTTAGCAGAAGAAGAGGTTTTCAGCCCTCATTCCCCTGTATAAACACCAATTTTGGCAATCAGTCACAGTAAATAATACATTTGTGGGACACCCCAGAGTCCTGCTGATAGGTTCCAGCACCCTGGTGTAGCAAAAAGTACATCAGAATGGACATATTGAAGAGGGTACAAAGAGCAATTTCACTTAACCTGCATTATCTGTCCTCCAAAGCAGCGTAGCTCAGTGCCAAGAGAGGCCCATTGGCCAGCAATTCTCCCACAAGGGAAAGCAAGAGCAAGGTGAGCACCTGGCTTCCTCAGCCTTGTGAGATAGCACCTAGGAGGCTCACCTCGGTCTTGTCCTACCCAGAACACTGACGGAATCAGAATGCTGATTCAACTGGCTAGAGCTAGGAGGAGAGAAGAGGAAGGAATGTATGACAACCAGCATGTGTTTCTAAACAGCTAGCTGCAAATCCTACTCACTGGATTGAAGACTCCACTGAAACTAAACTATGAATCCTGCAGAACAGTTCACCTGTGGACTTCTCCAACTAGCTAATGTTTGCCCCTAGCACCCTGTGTTCAATAGGCATGATGCTCTGCGTGTCCCTTTGTATGTCCTACGTGACATTCTTCAGGCAACACATGGATCTAAGCAGCAGAAATGGATCTTAGCAGCTGCTCAAATCTGCTGATTTGGGAGAAGTCCCACAACCTTGAAACATTTCAGGATACTTTGCTAGGGAAAATAAATGGGAGACTCTCAGGACCAGGCCTGGCTTTTTGGAATCAAGAGAGTACGAAGTCCTAAGACCAGCCCCCTAAAGGAAACAAGATTGGAGCTGATAAATCCATAGAGAAGGTCTGAGAGACCTTCAGAATCTCTGATTGAGCCCACTGGTAGAAGTCTTTGCTATGGTTTGAATATTTGTGTCCCTTCTAAAATTCCTTTTGAAACTTAATCCCTAATGCAACAGTATGAAAAGGTGTAGGGCCTTTAGGAGTAGATCAGGCCCTTACCAGACACTGAACCAGCCAGTGTCCTGATCTTAGACTTCCCAGCTCCCAGATCTGTGAGAGATAAATTTCTTTTTAAATTACCCAACCTCTGGTATTTTGCTCTAGCAGCAGTTCCAGACTAAAACTGTCTTTCCCAAAGCCTAGTCAGTAACAACTGGAGGAGGTGACTGCTTTTTTAAATGCAAAGGTAGAAATGAAAGCAATTAACAAATGAAGAATCAAGGAAATAATAGCACCATCAAAGGAAGAAAATAAATCTCTAGTTGCTGACCCCAAAGAAATGAAGATACGTAAATTATTGAGCAAGGAATTCAAAATAGTCATCTTAAATAAATTTGTGAGATATAAGAGAACACATACAACTAAATGAAATCAGAAAAATAATAGATAAAACTAGAATTTCAACAGAGACAGAAACCATAAAAAAAAATCTAGAGTGAGGAATATAATGTCTGAATTGAAAATTTCAGTAGAGAGCTTCAGTAGCACCCTTGTCAAGCAGAAGAATCAGTTAATTTGAAGACAGGTCATTTGAAGTTATCCACTCAGAGGAACAAAAAGAATGAAAATGAGTGAAGAAAGCCTATAGGACTTATAGGACATCATCAAGTGAACCATTATACACATTTTAGAAACCTCAGAGGAAGCAAAGAAAGGGTTAGAAAACTTGTTTAAGAAATAATGACAAGAAATTCAAAATCTGAAGAGGGAAGAGAACATTCAGATCCATAAAGATCAAAGAACTCCAATAGATTGAACATAAGTCTTCACCAAGGCTATTACAATCAAATTATGAAAAGTCAAAGACAATTTTGAAAGCAGCGAAAGAAAAGTTGCAAGCTCCATAAGACTGTAAACAAATTTATTTGCAGAAACCTGTCCAGCAAGGAGACACAGTGGGATGGTATATTCAAAGTGCTGAAAGAAAAACACTGCTGACCAAGCATACTATACCCAACAAAGATATACTTAAGAAATGAAGAAGAAATACTTTCCCAAAAACAAAAGCTGAGGGATTTTGTCACTGTTAAACCTGTTTCCTAAGAAAAGCTGAAGGCAGTTTTTCATGTTGAAACAAAAGAACACTAATTAGCAAATGAAAACATATGAAAGAATAAAAGTCACTAGCAAAGAAATTCAAAGCTATATATTAATACTATTCTAGGCCGGGCGTGGTGGCTCATGCCTGTAATCTCTGGGAGGCCAAGGCAGGAGGATCACCTGAGGTCAGGAGTTCAAGACCAGCCTGGCCAAAATGGTGAAACCCCACCTCTACTAAAAATACAAAAAAAGTAGCCAGGTGTGGTGGTGGGCACCTGTAATCCCAGCTGCTTGGGAGGCTGAAGCAAGAGAACCATTTGAACCTGGGAGTTGGAGGTTGTAGTGAGCCAAGACTATGCCACTGCACTCCAGCCTGGGCAACAGAGTGGGACTCTGTCTCAAAAAAAAATACTATTCTATATAGTTAGAATGAATAAGACCTAATATTTGATAGCACAATAGGATGACTACAGTAAATAATAACTTAATTTTACATTTTAAAATAACTTAAAAGAGTATAATTGGATTGTTTGTAACTCAAAGGATAAATACCTTAGGGGATACATAAAAAAAATAAATAAATTTGGAATGCTGTGATACTATAATGATGTTGTGTAAATCACCTGTACAACTCTAATATAAAAATTAAAAACACAAGGTATTAAAATATAGCTACAATAATTTTTAGAGGATATACAATATAAAAGTATGTAAATTATATCAATTAACATAGAATGTGGGAGGGGAGAGGTAAAAGTGTAGTTTTTATATGTGACAGATATTAAGTTCTTATCAATTTAAAATAGATTGTTATGGCTATAAAATGATTTTTATAAGCCTCTTGGATAATTAAAAGAAAAAAAACTGTAGATACACAAAAGATAAATCAAACCATGCCATTACAAATATATATATATTAAAATATCAATGGAAGCAGCAGAAGAAACAAAGGCACTTAAAACCTTTCAGAAAACAATAAAATGACAATAGTTCTTACTTATGAATAATGACTCTAAATGCAAATGGATTAAACTCAGTAATCAAAATACATAGTTACTATGCATATTTTTAATACAGAGGTACATAATACCCTGTGTCACCCAGGGTAGAATGCAGTTAATGCAATCACAGCCCACTGTAACTTCAACTTTGTGGGCTCAAGCAGTCATTCTAACTTTAGCCTCCTGAGGTAGCTAGGACTACAGGCATATGCCTCAACCTGTGGCTAATTAAAAAAGAAGAAGAAGAAAAGAAACTTTCATGGAAAGATGGGATCTTGCTATGTTGCTCAGGCTTTAAATGCATTTTTTAAAACTGACCCAACTATAAAGTGCCTACATGAGACTTACTTTCATTTAAAGACATGTATAAAATAAAAGCAAAAGGTTGGAAAAATATGCTCCATAGAAGTGGAACCAAAAGAGAGCAGTGGTGGCCATAGACCAGGCAAAATACATTTGAAGTAAAAAATTGTCCCAAAAGGCAATGAAGATCATCATATAATAATAAAGAGGTCAATTTATCAAGATTATACAATTCTAAATATATTTGCCACCAATTTTGGAGCATGAAAAAATTATCATAAACTGAAGGAGGAAACAGATAGCAGAACAGTAATTATACCAGGTCTTCAATCCTTTCAATACTGGATAAATCATCTAGACAGAAAATAAAGGAACAGTAGATTTTAACAACACTAAACAAAATGGACCTGATAGACATATACAGAACATTCCATTTAACAGTAGCAAAATACACACAATCTTCTCACTCAAACATGTAACATGCTCCAGGATAGATCATTTGTTAGGCCACAAAATAAGTTTTAACAAATTTAATATTAAAATTATATCAAGTATCTTTTCTGTCAACAGTGGCATGAAACCAGAAATCAGTAACAGGAGGAAAATTGGAAAATTCACAAATATGTGGAAATTAAGCAACACACTCCTGAACAATCAGAAATCAAAAGGGAAGTAAAACAGTATCTTGAAACAAACAAAAATGGAGACATAACATACCAAAACATGTGGAATGCAGCAAAAGCAGTTCTAAGAGAGAATTTTACAGCAATAAATGCCTATATTAAAAGTAAAGAATGAGAATGGTCTTAAACAACTTAATACTGTACCTCATGGAACTAGAAAAGAACAAAATTAGCCCAAAATTTAGAAGGAAGGAAGGAAATAATAGAGATTAGAGCACAAATAAATGAAATAAAGAGTAGAAAAACAGTACAAAAGATCAACAAAACTGAGTTAGTTTTTGAGAAGATGAAATCAACAAACGTTTAGCTAGAATTAAAAAGAGGGAATATCCAAATAGGGTAATAAATGAAAAAGGAGGAGAGGGAGTAAAGATGGTCAAATAGATGCATCTGGGATGTACCTCTTCCACAGAAAGAAACCAAAATATTGAGTAAACCTTCACACTTTGAATAGATCTTTTGAGAGAAAACACTGAAATATATAGGCCATGACAGACACCGTGATTGAAGATGTAGGAAGCCACACTGCTGGCTCAGTACTGCTAGGAACCTTGGGACCAGAATGGACCCGAGGAAGGTGTGAGTGAAGAAACCCAGGGACACCACATTCCCTCTGTCGACCTCTGAAATTCTAGCTACAGGAGTTCACACAACCCCTGAAGACCTTTGGACTGGTAGGAGAAGCTGCCTAGAGACCATACAGAGGCACTACTTGAAGCCACAAGAAGCCCAAAAGGCTTCAGCATGCCAGGCAACTGCAGCAAAACCTGACTGTAGGTTCCCACCCCCCAGCGCCCTGCATCCTGCTCTGAGCTACATCTGCTGTCTGCCAGGCCAGGATAGAGTGGGGCCCATGCACACTCACATGCCCAATTCAGGATCCACCACTATTCCTGCAGGACTGAGGTGAATCTGAACCATACACTCCAATGCCTGCCAGTCCCTCCTAAGACTGCCTCCCTGGCCATTGCTGTAGAGTGGGACCCACAGTGGGGCCTCCATTGCCCCACCTGAGTGGTTTGTTGGTTGCCTGGGAACAGTTCACTTCTCCCATCACTGCCAGTGCTTGACCCTAAGGAGCCAGAGGACAAATCCACTGGCCTGGTCCCAGTTTGCCAGGACTGAAGCACACCACCCAGGAACATGGGTATGAGATCTGTGGCCTGATCTCAAGCAGGGGAGGAACCCCACTGTCAGAACACAGAGAAGATTGTGGTATGGGGTTTTCAGGTGGTATAGAAGCTGGACACCCCTCCCTTCATGAGACCAGACTAGGAAGGGTGAGGCCTAATAGCCATGGTTTCTACTGCAGGGAGTCTTGCATTCTGGAATGCCTAGGGTGGCATGACAGTTGGCACAGGTAGTTTGGGATTAGCATAACCACTTGGACCACCTGGTGGGGTGGACATTGGAGGGAGACCCAGCAGTCAGGGATGTAGAGGCTGGGTGGGCCCCACGGCCATCTGCTGGGATGAAAACTCACGGCCAGACCTCTTAACCCTGAATCAGCCCTTGTGGCATAGGAGAGGTGCCTCCACGCCTCCCTAGAGTGTTGTTACAACTGCCTGAGTTGTTACAACTCCCTACACCCCTACAGCCCTCCTGAGGTCACATCAGAGACCCTGATCACAGGCTCACCTGATCCAGTCCCACCCAGCTTTGCTCCCTCTAGCCAGCCTTGCGAACGGAGCATGGGATGGGAACACGGAGAGCTCCACATACCCCACCCATCACCAGGGACACCCTCGTACTTTCCTGTTAACAAAGGCCAGTTAAAAATCCCACTATCATCACTGCAACTGCCACTCACCTGTCAGCACTACCTACTGGCCAGGAGGTCAAACTGCATGGCCCTGTCACAACAACTGCTGCCATCATTGTACAGCACTCAGAGAGCTCTTACCTGCAGGCATCACCTACTGGCCTCTAAGGTGAACTGCACAACCCAGTATAATTCCTGCTGACAAGTACACAGCACTAAGGAATGAGATAAGCAGCCCCCCTCAAAAACCTCCAACTATGCATCTCTATAGGACACAGTGAGCCTTACCACACATACAGCACAACACAGCTACAAACTACAAACAATTAACATTTCAGAAAACTATTACACTAAGGCTATCTATAACTAAGGAATTTATACAGAGCCTTGGCCCCCTAAAAGCACATAGACGCAAAGCCAAAGGACACAACCCAAGATACGCAAGAGTCACACCCTCAAGGGGCAAAGAAAAATAATCCCACCCAAATGAAGATAAATCCAAAAATAAGAGTGACAGCTTCTATACATGAGAAGGAACCAGCACAAGAACTCCAGCACCATGAAGAAATAAAATATTGTGACACCACAAAAGGACCACATTAGCTCTTTAGCAATGAATCCTAATGAAAATGAAAACTTTGAAATGACAAAGAATAAGATATGGACTGTAAAGAAGGCCAGTGAGATCCAAGAGAAAGTTGAAAACCAAAACAAAGCAACTAGAGAAACAATCTAAGAGATGAAAGCCAATGTAGATACACTTTTTAAAAAACAAAATGGAACATCTGAAAGTGATAAATTTGTTGAAGGAATGCCAAAACACTGTTGAAAGCATTAACAATAGACTAGACCAACCAGAAGAAAGATTTCAGAGCTTGAAATTAACCCAGTCAGACAAAGAAAAAATTTTTAAAAATGAACAAAGCCATCAAGAAATACGGGATTATGTAAAGCTACCAAACCTACTACTTGCATTCTTGATAGAGAAGAGGAAAAAGTAAAAAGCTTGGAAAAATATTTGAGGGAATAATGTAGGAAAATCTCCCAATCTTCTAGAGATGCAGACATCAAGATACAGGAAATTTAGAGAGCGCCTGAAAAATACTGTACAAGATTAACATGACCAAGGCATATAGTCATTAGGCTATCCAAGGTCAGTATGAAAGAAAAGTCTTAAAGGCAACTAGAGGCAAGTGTCAAATCACCTATGAAGGAAGCTCATCAGCCTAATGGTGGACTTCTAAGCAGAAACCTTGTAAGACAGAAGAGATTGGAGGCAAAATGTCAGTGAAGAATTTTATATCTTGTCAAACTAAGCTTCATAAATGAAGGAGGAATAGTCTTTCCCAGATAAGCACACATAGAGAGAATTCATCACCATTATACACCATCTTACAAGAAATGCTCAGAGGAGTTCTAAATATGGCAGTGAAAGGATACTCATCATCATAAAAACACAGATAAGTTGAAATCTCAAAGATCCAATAAAGCAATTATATAAGTTTGAGACTCCAAGGCAACTAGATAACAAAACTATGATGAGAACAAAACTACACATACTAATATTATTCTTGAACATAAATAGCCTAAATACTCTATTTAAAAGATAAACACTAGCAAATTGGATAAAAGAAGCAGGACTCAACCATCTGCTGCCTACCGGAGACCCACCTAATGGCAAAAGACCAACCATAGACTCAAAGTAAAGGAGCTAGCAAAAGAAAAGAGAAAACAAAGAGCGAAAGTGAGATTGAGACCAAAAAAACGATAAAAAGGATCAACATGATGAAGAGTTGGTTCTTTGAATGGGTAAACAAAATTGATAGACCATTATTAACTAGTTTAATGAAGAAAGGAGAGAAAATTAAGCACAATCAGAAATTTTTAAAATGTCAGTATTGCTAATAACAGAAATACAAAAGCTCCAGGGATTACATGAGCATCTCTACGTGCACAAACTAGATAACCTAGAAGAAATAGATAAATTCCTGGAACACATAACCTCCCAAGATTGAATCAGGAAAAAGTAGAAATCCTGAACAGACCAATTATGAATAATCAAATTAAATCAATCATTAAAAGTCTTCAACAACAACAAAAAAGCCCAGGGCCAAAGAGATTTACAGGACAGTTTTACCAGATCTACAAAGGAGAGCTGGTACCGGTCTTACAGAAACTATTCCAAAAAAGGAGGGAGGGATACCTCCCTAACTGATTGTGTGATACTAATTATCTCCCTGATGAATATAAATGTAAAAATTTTCAACAAAATAATAGCAAACCAGATTCATCAGCACATCAAAAATAAAATGTATCACAAGTGTATTTTATTCCAGGGATGCAAAGATGGTTCAACATTTTCAAGTCAATAAATGTGATTTACCACATATGCAGAATTAAAAACCATATGATCATCTCAATAGACATGAAAAAGGCTATGATCATCTCAATAGACATGAAAAAGGCTTTTGATAAAATTCAGTGTCCCTTTATGTTAAAAAAAACCCTCAAAAACTAGGCATTTAAAGAACATACCTAAAAATAATAAGAATTGTATATGACAAACTGTCAGCCAATATCAAATTGAATAGGGAAAAGTTGAAAGCACCTACCCTAAGAACTGGAACAAGACAAGAATGCCTACTTGCACCACTCCTATTCAACATAATACTGGAAGTCCTAGACAGAGCAATCGGGTAAGAGAAAGAAACAAAAGGCATCCAAATTGGAAAAAAGAAATCAAATTATCTGGTCACGATGATATGCCCCCATACCTAGAAAATCCTAAAGACTCCTAGACTTGATAAATAACTTCAGTAAAGTTTTAGGACACAGAATGAATGTACAAAAACAAGTAGCATTTCTGTATACCTATACTGAATCTGAGAACCAAATCATGAACTCCATCCCATTTACAACAGTCACACACAAAAGTAAAATAACTAGGAATACCTTGAACCAAAGACATTAAAGATCTCTATAGGAAGATAACACAAATGGAAAAACATCTCATGCTTATCAATTGGAAGACTCAATATTGTTAAAAATGACCATACTTCCGAAAGCAATCTACAGATTCAAAGCAATCCCTAATTACCAATGTCATTCTTCACAGAATTAGAGAAAACAACCCTGAAATTCATGTGGACCAAAAAAAAAAAAGAGCCCAAATAGCCAAAGCATCTTAAACAAAAAGAACAAAGCCAGAGACATCACATTACCTAACTTCAAATTATACTACAGGGCTGAACAGCATGATACTGGTATAAAGATGGACACATAGATCAGTGGAATAGAATAGAGAACCTATAAATAAAGTGACATACCTGCAACCAACTGATTTTCAACCAATTCAACAAAAATAACAAGGACAGCCTGGTCAGTCAGTGGTGCTGGGGAATGGGCTAATCACATTCAGAAGAATGAAACTGGACCTCTGTGTCTCATACACAAAAGTGACTCAAGTTGGATTAAAGATCCTTAAATGTAAGGTGTGAAACTATTAAAATCCTGAAAGAAAACATAGGAAAAACTATTCTGGACATTGGCATAGGCAAAGAATTTATGACTAAGACCCCAAAAGAAAATATAACAAGAACAAAAATACATAATTGGGACTTAAACCAAAAAGCTTCTTCACAGCAAAAGAACAAAGTAAGCAGACAACCTATAGAACGGGGGAGAAATATTTGCAAATTGTACCTCTGACAAAGAACTAATATCCAGAATCTGCAGTGAACCCAAATAACTCAGCAAGAGAAAAACAGCCCTATTGAATACTGGTCAAAGGACACGAACAGACATTTCTTAAAAGAAGACATAAAGTTGCTAACAAACATTTCAGAAATGCTTGATATCACTAATCATCAGAGAAGTGCAAACTGAAGCCACAATAAGATATCATCTTAAACCAGTTAGAATGGCTATGATTAAAAGTCAAAAAACAACAGATGTTGGCATGGTTGCAGAGAGAAGGGTATTCTTATGCATTGTTGATGGGAATGCAAATTAGTACAACCCCTATGGAAAATAATTTGGAGATTTCTGAAAGAACTAAAAATGGAACTACCATTGGATTCAGCAGTGCTACTACTGGGCATCTGCCCAAAAGAAAAGAAATAAGAAAGACACTTTTTTTGTATGTTTATCACAGAAATACTCAGAATAGTAGAGTCACGGAATCAACCTGTGTGTATCAGTGGATAACTGGATAAAGAAAATGTGGTCCATATATACCATAAAATACTATGCAGTCATATAAATGAATGAAATTATGTCCTTTGTAGAAACATGGATAGAGCTGGAGGCCATTACGCTGAGTGAAATAACTCAGTAACAGAAAATCAAATACTGCATGTTCTCACTTGTAAGTGGAAGCTAAACAGTGGGTACATAAAGATGTAAAGATGTAAATAACAAATGTTGGAGAATCCAAAAAGGGGAAAGGTGAAGGAGAATTAGGATTTTAAAAATTACCTGACAGCTGTTCACTGTTTGGATTATGGGTACACTGGAATCCCAAACCTCACTATTACATAATATATCCATGTGATAAACCTGCACGTGTGCCCCCCGAATCTAAAATTTTAAAAAATATATTTAAAAGGAAAAGGGTACACTACAACTTATACTAAACAAAGACAGAGGATTATAGGAGATTACTATGAACAGTTATACACTAACAAATAGGATAATCATGAAGAAGTGGATAAATGAATAGAAATGTACAACTACCAACATACAGCATGAAGAAATAGAAAATATGAACAGACCAAGTAAGGAGATTGAATCTATAATCAAAAATCTCCCAACAAAGAAAAGTCAAGATGAGATGGCTTCCTTGGTTAATTGTACTAGTCGTTTAAGGAAGAATTAATGACAAGTGGTCAACTTGTAGAATCAGTTCTTCTCAAACTCTTATAGAAATTTGAAGATGACGGAATACTGCCAAACTCATTCCACAAGACCAGCATTGTTATGATATCAAATTCAGATAAGAACACAAGAAAATTACAAGCTGATATCTCTGGTGAAGATAGATGCAAAAATCCTCAACAAGATAATAAATTGAGTTCAATAGTAAATTTAAAGTATACACCATGATCAACTGGGACTTATTCCTGGGATGCAAGAATGGTTTAACCTTTGCAGATTAAAAAATGAGATATAACACATTAATATTCTGATATTCATAGATATGTTACATAATGTAAGTCAAAGATCTAAATTATTTTGGGAAATATAATATGCTATTGAAATTTTAAGTATGTGGTAAGTACCTTTAAAAAGCTATTATCTGTGAATGAAACTCCAAATTAGAATCAAGTTCTTAAAGGAAGAATTATATGGAAAAAGGAATATTTTATTGTAGATATTAAACTAGGACATGTTCATTCTCAAAAATAAAATTTCTACAGTAAGTGCTATTGGCTTAAAATACTATCAACTTAAATATTCTTTGTAGAGAAGAAAGTATAACTTGGCAGTGTTCCAACATATCTGTATTAATCTTATAAGATCTTGTGGTTCAGCCAAAAACTCTGACGCTTGTGTCAGTTAAACTTTTTAAGTATAACTTTGGAAACACCTGTCTAAAAGGCTTCCTTATACTTACAGTTTTTAAAACGTATATAAAACTAATCTGATAATATGAAATATTGTTTAATATGTTAGCTATTTCTTAATATTTTGAAATTGCTGAATTTTAAAACTGTCCCAAGTAACAGTGATTTTAAAACATTCTTCTCACATGTAGTTTTTGAATCTCTAGAAATGTACATGTTTACAAAAATACCAAGACAAATAAACAATTTTATGTTCAAAATGTTTAAATCTCTGATAATATATCACATAGTAATAATGCTTTCTTGGGCACAAATTATAATAAAATACTATAAGTAATATGTGTAAAGAATACATCAGTCACTATCTAAGCCTTGAAGCAAATTGTATTCATCTGTCAAGATTCAGTTGAGCCTATTCTTTGGAATCATTTTCAGCCAGAGGTGGTGTATGATGTATAAAAGATTAAGCACATGGCTTCTAGTCTTCACTGTACCTCTGTCTCTTGAGTTCCACTTATACATATGTAAAATGAAAACAGTGGACCAGATGACCCCTGAATGATGTTTTACTTTTTAGCTCTACTTATAAGGGAACACTTCAGTTTGCAATAAATATACTGTATGAATATTTAAGTATTTCTGAGTATCTGAGTATTCATAGGTGGCACTGTGAAGGAGTTTGGGCTTTCCCAACAATGTTGAACCTTGGTGTACATTCTGCTCTCTTTAAGCCCCCAATTAAACAAATTTGCTACCTAGAGTACAGTGTGTATAGGTCTTTTGGTCATTAGCCTTATAATATGTAGTCATTTAAAATATTTTCAAGTTACTTAGGTAATTTCTTTTTTTCCTATATCTCATTCATAGTAGTTTTATATACTGTTGGTATATCATTTTTCATTCTCCGTTTCTGCTGGATGACTTAAATTATTTATTTTTTGTCTGTAAGAAACATTGCCATAGTTACATAAGTAAGCTGTACAAAAAGGTGTACTCAGGGAAGTGTCACCCCTCCCCCTATGCCTACTACTCTATTTCCATTCTCCTTCCAATTATTAAATTTGTTCATCATAGAGATTTGGGTTGTTCTGAAACTACTTTATGTGTATACTGGGATATAACAAGTAAGTAAATATGTTTAAGATAATAAGGCCCAGGTTTCACACTGTCAGAGAAAAGACTAGTGTGTTCACAGCTATGGTGTTCAATTGGAATTGGAGGTATCAGTATGAACACCTGGTTCTGAATATATATAAAGACAGATAAATATGAAAATATAGGTGAGTATGTTAGTGTACATACATATATTTCCAAACTCTGTCTACTGACAAGACATGGAAGCAGTGACACCCAGTAGTAGTGAACATATATAATACCCAGATCTAGGATTCAAATACCATTCTCCAGTAGAAGGTACTAAGCCTCTTTGGAGAAATGGCTGATTCTAATCTGGGGCAGAGAAAATACAAGATGAGCCTGGAATAGTAACTACACATAAATAAGTAAAAAATAAATAAATGCCAGGTGCAGCAGCATGTACCTGTAATCCCTGCTACTCAGGAGGCTTTGTAATTCTAACTACTCAGGAGGCCGAGAAAGGAGGGTTGCTTGAGTTTGAGAACAGCCTGGGCAACTTAGCAAGACTCCATCTAAAAAAATGAATGACTAAATAAATGAATGATGAGGCATGTCAAACACAGGAGCCAAGAAGTTCCAAATAGCCAATTCTGTAACAATTTTAGCAGCAAAATAAATAATGATAGCATTATTATAATCCAGATAATAAAAGAAATATCCATCCAGCTGTAGTGAAATAAATACTTTAAAACCTGGGAGGGAAAAGATGGGTTTTTATTATAGTAGAAGTCCAATTATAAATTAATAAGTAAATATGGGAATGGAGACTCACCACTAGGATATACCATGGTAATAATTGTTGAAAAGAACCATCAATGATTGCTAAAATCAGTGGGTGAAAGTGTAAAGAGAAAGAAGATATTTACATACTTTTGAAGTATTTTCCCAGAAGATAATTAATAATTGCTAAGAAAAACATGATAACTGGTTTGGAAAAAAACCTGGCAGGCACCACCTTAACCAGATGATCAATTACAGATGATAATATCCCCAGTAATAAGACATAGTGACATACTATGTGCCACTAGTGTGGTGTATTGACAAGGGCACCTATTGCTTTAGTTATATTTTTGCTCAAAGTGCATCACCTCAATCTAGTAATTAGAAACATCTGAGAAATCTGAGTCAAGGGGCATGCAACAAAGTAAGTGCCCAGTACTCTTCAAAAGTGTCAATATCAAGGAGTAAAATACAAAAAAAAGAAGCAGCTTGTCAAAGACAAACAGATGGATTATCAAATTTTGGTGGAGGTTATAGACACAGGATACAACGTAGAATACTAAATTGGCTCCTGGGCCAGAAAAAAAAAAGGATATTAGTGTGGAAACTGGAAAAGGGCAAATAAGGTCCCTAGATAAGTAAATAGCATTGTATAATGTTAATTTTATATCTTTCATAAGACTGCTGTGATTATGTCATATTCTCTTTAGAGGATGCTGGTTAAAGGGCTTAAAATAACTCAATATTTTTACAGCTTTTCTGTAAATAAAATTTTTCAAATTGAGAAAAATTTTCAAAATTTTGAAAATTTCTGACCAAAATGAAGCAAAAACAAAACAAAAAAATCCTTTCCTTGGGCTTTGTTAGTATATGCTATATGAAAAAAAAGGCGGGATTTTCAAAAATATTTTAATAAGCAGTAATAGAACAAGATGAAAAATATTGGAATATAATAATAATTCAGCTTGCAAATTCATAGCAGGTCAGAGGATTCCTAGATCTCTGACTCTTGTTCCATTCCTTAGCCTGTCTAATAGAATGTCAGATATCTTGCCCCAAAGGACTTGGGAAAGCTTTTTATACTTTTCCTGATTCCAGGTTGCAGAGTACCAGCTTACTTTCCCCCCATTTCAGACCTTCAGCTTTGAGGGCAAGGATAAATCAGGCAAATTCTGCTTTCATTAGGCTTTTCTGTTCAGGTCTGGTTTGGGGTTTGAGAGAATATGCCTCTTCTCTAAAACACTGAAAGACTGGGAAGGCTGACAAAATAAACGAACCACCAGTGGCAACCCCACATTTCACATATTTGGTAAGAAAAATATTACTGAGTGTACCTATACAGACCTAGTGCTAATGCTTTTCTATACATTATTTGTTTTCATACTTAGAATAGCTCTATGAGCTAGATGTTGGCTCCTTTTAAAAATAAGGAAAATGAGGCTCAGGAAGGTTAAATATCTTGCCGAGATGACACATTATGTAATGGAAAAGCCAAGATTCAAACCCAGGTCTGTTTGATTCCAGAGCATGCTATTCTCTTTTTCTTCTAGGTCCAACAGAAAAATACATATACATTAAATATGACATCCATACATATAATACATATAACAGAGCACCAGTGCAGAGGTGATTCTGTCAATATCAATGCCCATCCATATAGAAACATCTTAAGATGTATCATATACTTTTTTTTAATTTCCTATGGCCTCCAATAAGGCTAGGATCCAGTAATTACTATATGATTGGTGATTTTCAGATTCATAGTATCCGATAAAACTAAAACAGCAAAAAGAAAACAACATTGACCTCTACAGGGCAATCTTCTCTGTAGCTGGCTGGCAAATTGCTGTTACCTTAACTCTTCTCTCTGCTCTAAAAATATTTAACCACTTGTATTGGTTTTCTGTTGCTGCCATAACAAATGACAACACACTTATGGTTTGAACAACACAAACTTATTTTCTTTCGGCTCTGTGGGTCATAAGTCCATCCCAGGTCTCACTGGGCTAAAATCTAAGTGTTGTATTTCTTTCTCTAAGTTCATGAGGAAGATTCATTTTCTTCCTCAGATGGTGGCATAGTCAGATTCTTTTGGTCATACAAGGACCTCATTTTCTTTGCTGGCTGAGGGCCATTCCGAGCTTCTAGAGGGTACCTGCATTCCTTGGCTTGTGACTTCTTTCTCTATCTTTAAAGCCAGGAAGACAATCAAGTCCCATTTCTCCCATATCATGTCTCCACTCCTGCCTCCCTCTCTTTCACTTTTAAGAGCTCATGTAATTAACTTCCCCACCCAAATAATCCAGGATAATCTCCCCATCTCGAGGTCCGTAACTTTAATCACATCTGCAAAGTCCATTTCACCATTTAAAGTAATGTAGTCACAGGGTCAGAGTATTAGGATATGGACATCTTGACGGAGCCTTTATTCTGCAAACCACAACCACTTCTATAAAAAAAAATCACCCAAGTTCACAAACCACTGGCTAATATTAATAATCATAACTAACTTTACTGAGCAGGTTGTGTCAAGTAATGTTCTAAATTGTGTTTTATAGATTAATCTAATCCTTGCAATATTGTAATGAAGCAAGTTACTTAGCCCCATTTTGTAGATGAGAAAAAAATAGGTACAAAAGACATTAGGTAATTTACCAGAGTCACTACTAGTAAGTATCATCTGTAATTTCAGCTAGACAGTCTGAATCTGTAAACTATGCCATTAACTTCTACCATAAGTCACTCAGATGATTCAGGACTTTGGCTATTTTGCTTAACTAATCAGGGTCAAAATGTTTAGCAAGACTATACTGTATGTGGGCTTGTTATTCTTAGTTTTTTAGGTAAATGAATATTTTTTTCTTGCCTACTGAGAAACAAATAATGATAATGAGGGCACATGGATGACTGAAAATGAATGTTATTTCCTTAGATTATTTTACTCATTATCACTGTTGTGTAAGAGTATATGTCACTATTTGTTAAATAAGCTCCTTCTGAACAACTTGATTAGAGAAAAAAATATGGTAATTAGATTATCATGCAATGCAATGACATACATCTCTATTGCAGCATTTGCAATGATGACATAATTTTCTGTCTCTCTCTCTCTCCCTAAGCTTTGTTCTTTGATGTTAGTGTTCTTTCCAATTTTGTATTTCAGAATCTACAGAATTTCTGGTTCATGGATCCTCAAATAGTGAACTGGATGAATGGATTACTTAATTAATCATTCCTGTAATAGTCAATCCACTTATACCCTGCATTTAAAATTTAATGAATTAATTTGAGGTCAAAATATTTCAGACAAGATGATCTTCAAATTCTACGTGTAATAAAGATAATTGTAGAAGTCTTAAAACAATTTGTATTTCTATAGAATCCCTAATAATGGCCATTACTTATTAAGCATTTACACTCTGATAGGCATTGGGCTAAATGAGAGTTTAGTATTCACAACAATCCTATGATGTAATGCTCTAGTTGTATACATGTGAAACTTAAGGACTAACTGAGTTGTATCACTCCCCAAGTCTACTCACAGACCCAGTAGAGCCAATGTCTTCACCTAGGAATAATTGACTCTAAAGCTTTTGCCCTTATCCACTGCCTCCTTATTTCTTTTTCTTCCTTAAAGTAAAACTACTCATAACATTTCTGGGTTTGATTTCTGTATTGATTAAATACAAAAATCAATTGTATTTAAATACAAAAACATTATTGTGTATTATTATCAGTTGGTCTCTCAAATAACAGACCAAAACATTAAAATAGTTTTAAAAATCTGTAAACACTCCTATTAATTCTTCTGGATTTCTTCTTACAGAATTAGCACCTAGAACTAGAAAAGTTAGTTCTATTTTTCTGAGTGTTAAGATCTTAGGAATCTTTTTTTAATTAACATACTTTAAAATTGACTTGACGTTCATTTCTATGAGCTTTAATACACACACAAACACACACACACATAAATGTATTCATGTAGCAACCATGACAGTCAGGGCACAGAACAGTTTCATCATCAAAGCACTATTGTGCTACCCCTTTTCAGTCATATTTTCCTTCCACCCCAAACCCTGGCAACCGTGATCTTTTGCTGTCATTTTCTCTTCTTGAGAATGTCATAAAAATTATACAACGTGAAACATTTTGTTTCACTCAGCATACAATACAAAACATTTCTATTTCACTCAGATGTATTCAAGTTATTGCATGTGTCAGTAGTTTGATCCTTTTTATTAATGAGTAGTATTTCATTGTATGAATGTACCACAGTTTATTTAGCCAGTTACTCGTCAAAGGACATTTTGGTAATTAACAGTTTACAGAGATGATGAGTAAAGTTGCTATAAACATTAGTATGCAGGTTTTGGAGGGGTGAGCTTAAGTTTTCATTTCTCTATAGAGTAAATATTTAGAAGTGAGATTGTTGCATAATATATTGTATATATTTAATGGTTGAAGAAACTGCCAAACTTTTCCAGAGTGATTGTACCATCCCACTAATAATAAATAAGAGATGATCCACTTTCTCTACAGGCCTACAGGCATTTTGTTTTATCAGTTATTTTTTAGCCATTCTAATAGGTGTGTTTTCATAATAGGTTTGGTTTCCATTTGCATTCCCCTGATGGCTAATGAAGTTAAACATTTTATCGTGTGCTTGTTATATTATATATTCTTCAGTGAAGTGTCTGCTTAACACCTTTTGTGTATTTTCTAGTCGAGTTACTTATTTCATTATTAATACGTTTTAAAAATTCTTTAGAGTTGTTGTAAAAACTAGAGTTGTTGTAAAAACCTTCTTTTCATTGCCTTATGCTAGTCTTACGGAACAAAAGTTTTAATTGAGATTAGTTTATACTTTTTATGGATCATGATTTTCATCATGCTTGGTGTCACGTCCAAGAACTCTGCTTAACTTCAGATCATTTTCTGAATGATCTGAAGAGAGGATTTTCTCTTTGCTTTCTTCACCTTTTTATTAGGGCTTGTTTCATTTTGACCTATTATTTTTAATGAATTAAAAGTTTAATTCTGAACAGTTTTTTATAACCACATTTGAAGCACTGTATCATAGCAGGTTACAATAACTTTGGGATAAAAGGCAACTGGTAAACTGTCCAAAACAAGATTCCAAATAACACCTCTTACTGATTTACCCTAACCATACATATCCCAAATGAATTTTTTGATCAAAAACATGAAATAGATCCACCTGCTTACTTTAAGCATATTAAAAAGGAAACTTATTAGACCATTTTCTGTTTGTCTATTTTATACAAAAAGGCTACACAATGTTACACTTTATTCAGATTACAATAAGAGTGATTATGAATTAGTGTTATACACCCTTACTCAATTCTTAAAAATTAGAAATTGCTGTAGCAGTATTAACTACAACTTAACACTAAAGAGACTTAAAAAACTGTTACTGTAAAAAAAAAAAAAAAAAAAAAGCTACTTCAAAGCAAGCAAAGTCAGTACCATTACAGATTTTTTTTTTTTAATTTTTTAACAAGCAAGGCTAGGGTTTGATAAATTCCATCTTATGATCCATTCTTGTGCATTCTTCACTTCTTTAGTCACTCCCAAAATCCATTTGTATTGTTACTCCTCCACCAAAAAGGACCAGAACAAAAAGTTTACTTCAGTTGTTACCATAGGAAACTCAGCTTTGTTAGTGTGTCAGGCACTTTCTAAGATACCAGCCAACTCCTTGAGCCCTCTCAGCAACTCTACAGGCCAATCACAATGCAAGTTCAAACAATACAACTGTATAAAGAGAGAAAGCCTGCTATTAATGTTTAAATCAGCAAATGTTACTCATTTGAATATTAAGTTGCAAAAGCTGTGGCAAAAAACAAAAGTTAGTAACTTCCACACATGATCACATAACAATCAGAAATCTGACATGTGTGTGTGTATTTATAATAGAACAATTTATAATCCTTTGGGTATATACCCAGTAATGGGATTGCTGGGTCAAATGGAATTTCTATTTCTGGATCCTTGAGGAATTGCCACACTGTCTTCCACAATGGTTGAACTAATTTATGCTCCCACCAACAGTGTAAAAGTGTTCCTGTTTCTCCACATCCTCTCCAGCATCTGTTGTCTCCAGACTTTTTAATGATCACCATTCTAACTGGCATGAGATGATATCTCAATGTGGTTTTGATTTGCATTTCTCTAATGACCAGTGATGATGAACATTTTTTCATATGTTTGTTGGCCTCATATATGTCTTCTTTTGAAAAGCATCTGTTCATATCCTTCGCCCACTTGTGAATAGGTTTGTTTGTTTTTTCTTGTAAATCTGTTTTAGTTCTTTGTAGATTTTGGATATTAGCCCTTTGTCAGATGGGTAGATTGCAAAAATGTTTTCCCATTCTGTTGGGTGCCGGTTTGATGATTATTTCTTTTGCTGTACAGAAGCTCTGGAGTTTAATTAGATCCCATTTGTCTATTTTGGCCTTTGTTGCCATTGCTTTTGGTGTTTTAATCGTGAAGTCCTTGCCTATGCCTATGTCCTGAATGGTTTTGCCTAGGTTTTCTTCTAGGATTTTTATGGTGTTAGGTCTTATATTTAAATCCTTAATCCATCTGGAATTAATTTTGGTGTAAGGTGTCAGGAAGGGGTCCAGTTTCTGCTTTTGGTGCTCTACACGTTCAGAGAAACTTCTCTAGTAACAAACTATAGAAATGATCCCTGAAAGTATAGTCTTAGCTAATGGATTTCTAAATATACAATTTGACCTGCTACATTTAAACTAAGTAATTAATTGAATACATGACAAATAATCCAAGTTAATATCCAAAGTCATGATATTTTCAAAGTTACAGTTTTTTTCTTAACCTGTCAAGAATTTCAGTGCTAAATTGACCTTAATTTTTTTAAAAATAATATTTAGTTAACTTTCTGATTACTCAAAATAGTTCAGAACTGTAACTTGTGCTCCTGTGTGGTGTTATTTTTCTGCCTGTGCACTCTATAACTCTGACTTCTTCAAGGATGCTAAGAAGAGAGAAGCTGATGTGACTGACGTTGGAAGGTGAGGAATTCATCCATGGTGAAAGAAATATCCTTGAAGGCAGGGGTCTCCAACCCCCGGGTGGTGGACCCACATTGGTTAGATCAGTGGCAGTATCAGATTCTTACAGAAGCACAAAGCGTAGGGTGAACTGCGCATGCAAGGGACCTAGTTGCATGCTCCTTAAGAGAATCTAATGCCTGATGATCCGGGTAGAACAGTTTCATACCAAAACCATTCCCCCGCCTCCGTGGAAAAATTGTCTTCCATGAAACTGATCCTAGGTGCCAAAAAGTTTGGGACCCACTGCCTTAGGGCATGTCCCATTTCCCACTCCCAGTTGCCCTTGAAGTGGTCTTTATTGTCCTGGCTTTCTCTCCCCAGCCTCCTCTTCCTGCTGGCCTATCCCTCACTGGCGCTGGGTCCTGGGCCTCTGCCCAGGCCTGAGTCCATGTGCTCAGAAAAAGTGTGATTTTTATCCTTCTGGAGTGCTGGTGTTCATGTGACTGTCCTGTGAAAGACCAGGGCAAGAGTCATCTGTTTTCTACTAAACTTTGATGACTTTTGATACACACAGGCCACCAAGAGAGAGGCAGATCCAGCTGGATGAGCAGGTAAAATAGAGACCAAAAGTAGTACATGAGGAGAGATGTGAAGATATCCCAGGTGAGTCTGATTCTGCTATCATTTTATTTAGATATATGGTAAAATCTATTGCAAGGCAACTTCTTCTCTCTTTAAAAAACATTTAAAAAAATGAGACTAATAGTGCTGTTGACTTTTTATACATCAAGACTTAAATTATAATGCCTATTTTTCTTGTTATCTTCAACAAATTCACCATTAACTGAGAGTCCACAGGGTAAACACCAGTGAGTTTTCTACTTTTCATTGGTGTTGACACATGGTAATAAAATCATTTATTGAAAAAATTTATGAATGAGTGAATAAAGCACAATCTGAAAGTGCTCACCTATTCCAAAAGCATTCGTTGAAACAATGTTTTCATTCACTGCTAAAAAGTAGCAATGGGACTATTTCTCATGGATTCATTTATATTGAATAGTGCTCATAAACTGTATGTAATATTTATGATACATATGTACATACATTTACATCAGCTTATGTAAACAAATGAGAACCAAAAGCAAATTTAAATATGTACAAATATTTACAAAACACCAAAAACATAAAAGCAGGGGCAACTCAAATTCTAAAGAAAACACATGCACAATAAAATATGTCACTTAAAAACATAAGAAAGAGACAATCTCTTTTTCATTCTCAGAGCTTTATTTAATATCAAGGCAGAGTTCAGCAGTTTGGCTTTTTCTTTAGAGTTGGAACGTGCTCTCCAAGCCTTTTTTATTTTAATGTGATTCTGGCTGAAAGTTCCTCAAATTCTAATATTTGAGCCCTATAAGCATTATTTTACTCTTGTGGACCACTGAGCAACCTCAGAAAAAAATAATTTTTGGCAACTGATCTTTACGGAAAATGAAGTGATTGCCATTTTTTTTTTTTAATTTCTCTCTGGATTTCTCAAATAAGCCTGCCAATTTTGAGTGAATGCACTTTGGAAAGTAGTATCTTCGATATCAGAAAATAAATATTATGCATTCTTCTCTGCAAGTTTTACTCAGTATTCTGAAAGAAAAGCTTCTACTCACCTGTTTTGACTGTACATGTAGCTGTGCTCACTGGCTTCAGAATTCCTTCTATAGGAAGGAATTAATCATCGATTATTGTACTAAAATAGATGTGAGGATTTACTCTTAGATCAATCAAAAAGTACTATCTGAGCTCAATTACTTTCATGTATATATACATTCTGTTGTGAAGGCTGATTCAGTGTCTTAATAAAGTTGGCAGGAAGTAATCAGAAAAGCTCTCCAAAGGGAAGAAGTTAAGAAGAGTAAAAAAGGATTATTTTATGAGCTTACCCAAATTTCATAGCAAATGCTTGCCAAGCTGCATGAATCTCACTAAACCCCTCTGGTGTTAAGAGTTTTAGTCAGCACATGCCCAGGCCATTTGCATCCTAGGAAACAAATGTGGAGCACATGTTCTGAAACAAGTCAATGTGAGAGCAGCCTGGACTCCAGAGCCAAGAATTTGAATCTTGGCTGAAAGCAACAGAGGGTTAAAAAAAACTCTACATCTAGAAAGATAGCATTTGTCTTTAATGTCTACATTCTTTTTTTTCTTTTTTGAAACAGTGCGAAATTAGTTTAATGAATGAGAGGCATATGCCATGTTGCAGTGCTAAGTCATAGCAGTTTGGCTGCATGTGTTCAACCATGTGACACATTTCGTAAAATAGAAAGTACTGCTGCACTTTCAACAGTAACTGAAGCCATAAGGCAAAGTTTCTAGTTTTATTTATGGCTCAATTATCAGGCCAGTGGATCGAATGCTAAAACAGAATAAAACAAAAAGTATTCATTGCTATGGATATGTTACCTGTTCTAATTAACCCCCAAAGTAAGAAAACATTAAAACTTACTCAGAAAGACTTTAAGTATGGTATATTTTTCCTAAATTTGATGGAAGAGGTGATGCTAGAATTTTTAAATGACAGATAATGACATTTTGTTAGAATATTTAATTGGGAAATCTTATCACACAGTAAAAAACACCTTACTTTGTACATTGAAATCTCAAATAATCTTGTATATGCTTGTGTGTAAAATTAAAATGTAAAAAAGAGGAACTTTTTTTTTCTATTTTATTTTACTCAAAGAATGTTTAAGCAATATTGTAAGTGGCATATTATCTTACTGACTAATTCAGCTGGATATTACCTCTTTTGCATTGTATGATTAGGTATATTAGAATTAGTGGTTTAAATAATGCATATTGCTAATCAACCTAAGATCACAGTTTGTTTCCCCTTTGAACAAGTAACATTCACTGTGCTCCATTATGTGAGCAACAGTGTGGAGTACTGGTATAAAGTTAGGGAGACCTGGGTGTTAATTCTAGCTGAGTCACATGCTACTTCTGTGGACTTGGGCAAGTTACTTGATGCTGAAGCCTCACGTTTCTCCTTTGAAAATGGGAATGACACCACCACCTACCTTCTGGGATTGTGTTGGTGAAGATTAAATCAGGTAATGTGCCAAGCACTCAGCCAGCACTCAATAAATGTTAGTTATTCTTCCTCATGGTGAACAGTGTAAGACTGAATGTTTAAAAACAAAGTAACTCAAGGGGCATGCATTGCTGAATGGGGATGTCTTCATACTTTGTGAACGATGAACTTACATACATAAGTGGAGGCATGGCCGAGGTTAAGGGTAAACAAAACTGACCTCTACGTTTCCCTTGTATCACACAATCCCCTGCCCCCCATTTCTTTCCTGCCAGTTTGAATCTCAGTGGTCTAAATTTGCTTTCCTTCAAAACAGCTCAAAACAAAACAAAAATAGAATAAATATGGATTGAGAAAAAGAGACAAACTCTGGTCCCAATCTCTGGTAATGCCAGATCCAATATAATTATATCAAATTCAATGTAGTTTTTACCCTTTAATTTAAAATAAAATTATTATATGAAGACACATCTACTTATACTAGAATGTTTATAGCCAATTGAAATATTCAATTTTTATGTTAATTTTTTACGTGGTAATGAGTTGCTATGAAATCCACAGAAAATGTCATATTTTATTTTTACATAGAACAATGACAAATGGTTACTCAGAAGTTTACTGAATATAAATGACACATTTTTCCAAGTAATAACACTTAGTGGATTTGATACAACAATTTATTAGAAATACAGAAATGTGGATTATAACAAGAGGTAGAATTACATCAAACTGTTTACTAATATTAATGCTAGTTTCTAAAGATAAATACATTTTTCCTCCATTTTTTAATGGCTCATGAGGGCTACTATATAGATCACAAGATTCACAAGTATGAACTATTTTTATCTAGCTTCCCTGATGAGACTATTCTCCAGGAAAAGTTAGATTTTCAGACAGCCTCATGGATAAGTGAAAAGAAAAAGTTTGATTTAAAAAATAATCCTCAAAATTCAGATGCTGAGAGATCTGGAAATCCCATATGGAATAATTGTCCTGAAAAATTTATACCCTTTTCTTCTTTTGCTGAATGAAATGTGTTCTGAACAAGCAACCCATCTCTCAGAATTAGCTCACTTACCTTAGCAGCTGGTCCCAATCAATGTAAGGTTCATAAAAATGCAAGGCAGTTCTTAAACGTTGATTAAGAGCTGGCCATGTGTTAGGTGTTAAAGAAATGGAGGTGAGTATCTTAAGGGTGTAGGTTATGCCAAAGTTTTCTTGACAGGAGTAATACATAAAAATGAAAACCCTAATGTTCAACTATGATACAATATCCAGTAGGGACAGAGGTGACAGTTGGATAATCCTCTGTGCTGACTGAGGCACAGGCCATATGATTTGCACAGAGGGGCTGATGGAACTGATAACGCAGTTGTCAGAAAGCCTCTCCTTTTCTCCTGTTGCTTCTACATTGTTCTATTCTAATTCCTGTATTGTGATAAAACTTGCACCTACAAACACCTTAGTCATGATCCTTTCTTTACTTCCTCTCTGGAGTCATTTATCATTCAACTCTTGCAAACATTTCAACCTAAGTAAGAAATAACAGGCTATCGGTCCTCTGCAGGGAATAACTGACTATGGTTCCATGGCCTTACAAGTATCACATCTGCTTTCTTTTTGACGTAGAAAGAAGAAACTTGGGTTCTCCAATTCTAGTGCAATGACAAGGTTAGGGGTGAGTGTTTGCAATCATTTTCTAATAAAGCTGGCTCTGCAAAATGATGATTTTTTTTTCTTAACCTTAACTCTAAACCAAATAAACACTTCTGAGAAACACAGTTCATAAAACATACAAAAATATGTTTCAGTCATTTTTTATTTTATTGACTTATATACAAATGTGAAAGAGTGATAAACTTGAGAAAAGTGTTAGATATTAAAAAGTATTTAAAAATTAACTGAAATTCTAGCCTGTATTCCTGCACATAATGCATTTGATAAATCTAAATTAGTGCCATTATTTGGTCTTAAACTTTTGCCTATTGGTGGGCAAATCGTCATCAAAAGGATTCAGCAAAAAAGAGGTCAATTTCTTAAAATGTATATATTTTTTCTACTGCATATTGATTAAGAACTTGATCTCTGGACTTTAAAAGCCTGGAAATGAATTCCTATTTCAGCATGGAATAACCAAATGATCTTGTGCAAATTATTTATCTTTTCTAAGCCCCAGTTTCCTCCACTCTTAGAATAATGAAAACTCTGGGGTAGGAATCCTCTAAAATAACCCCAATGACCCCTACCTCCTGGTGCTCACACACTTGTGTAATTCCCTCCTCTTGAGTGTGGGCTGGGCTAAGTGACTTTTCTAATGATTAGGATAGGACAGACATAATAGGAAATCACTCCTGAGATTAGAGTATACAAAGATATTAGCTTCCTTTTTGAGGACCCATTATTTGTTCTGTTTCTCAAATTTCTTGTCCTGTGGGGAGGAATTCACTATGTCAGGAGCAACCCTATTGTGAGACACACTTGGCAAGATACTGGTGTCTCTGGCCAATAGGCAGCGAAGACCTGGGATCTGCCAATAGCCATGTGTGTATGTGTGGAAGCAGAATTCCTGAGGCCTGCTAATAACCAAGAACATGAGCCTAAGGTACCCAGCTAAACTGTGCCCAGTTTTCCTAATCCATAGGAACTGTGAGATAGTAAATGCTTACTGTTATAAGGCTCCACGTTTGGAGTTAAGTTGCTATACAAATAACAAATTACAAACTGGGATGTTAATACAAACTGGGACAATAGCAGCAACATCCTTGTGGGATGGTTGTAGTATCAATGTGACGCTGCATGAACAGCTAGTTATTGTTTGCCTTGAAAGGAAATTAAAACAGAAGAAGCTAATTAAACAAAACCTGTTAAATCAGAGTACTTTTATTTTTTGTAGATAACTGTTCTTTTCTTGTTTATAGAGACTGTTTATAAGCCATGTCCTTTATTACCAAAGTTGTCTAAAGTTTTTTCTTCTACAAAAGGGGAAACCCTCCTTCTACGGTTAATCTCACAATATCATCCTTGGCTCAAATAATCCAGAATTCTTTCTTTTCTTGTCCTTCTTTCTTTTTAAAGAATACATCTAGTAATCTTTGTTGTTGTTTTTTTTTTTGAGGCCCAATCTCAGCTTACTGCAACCTCTGCCTCCCAGGTTCAAGCAATTCTCCTGCCTCAACCTCCTGAATAGCTGGGATTACAGGTGACCGCCACCACACCTGGCTAATTTTTGTATTTTTAGTAAAGATGGGGTTTTGCCATGTTGGCCACAGTGGTCTTGAACTCCTGACCTCAGGTAATCTGCCTTCCTCGGCCTCTCAAATTGTTGGGATTACAGGTGTAAGCCATGTGCCTAGGCCACATCTAGTAATCTTAACCTACAACCTCCAACCCACACATACCACCCAATATTTTAAGTTACTCCCAGTAAAGTTTTTTATCCTAGAGGAAAAATAAAATCACGGTTGTTCTTTCTGTGCATTGGGCACATGATTGTGGGAATCTGTGCTTCATATTCATTTTTAAATTTCTCTGCATAGGGTTTTATTACAAGCACATTAAGTACTTTCAAAATTTTGTGTGGAGACATAAATTAACAAAAAAGACTAGTATCTTTACAGATTCATTCATTTTTATAAACCTCTCTTTTATAGCAAAAGTCTAATTTTCAGAAGACAGAGAGCTCTGACAATTGAGAATTTTGACGGAGTCCTTCTAACTTTTCAAAGAGTAGGTCATATTTCAAGATAGAAATAAAATATAAGCAAGAAGAATTTCTCTTGTCTTTTCTCATGCTTCTTGCACCCTTTTATGCAGACAGGTGGAAAAAAAGTTCCTTTTACACGAAATGGGAAAACTTGGCACAAGACAGAATTTTTAAAACCCTCCTCATACTCTTTAAAGTGCAATATCGTTGTTCAAGTGCCATAAAAGTCAAGGCATGTGCCTGGGTGATGCTTCAGGAAGGATTGTGGCCAACTTGTGGATTCTGCAGCCATTAATAGTACAATTTGGAACACTACTCAATAGGTCAGGGATTCTTCCTCCAGTAAGATTTTCATGCTTGGCTGAGAAAGAGTACAACCCATTAGCACACTTGACCTTTCCCGGGGAGGAAAATCATGAAGGACATGAAGGACAGATTCATGTCCTTCATGAAGGACAGATTCTGGAGACGTATGTCTGCCAAGTCCAAACATATTGTTTAATTCAATAGATTAGCAGTGGCTAAATAATCACTGGAAATTCCAATTCATTCTTACAAGATTTGGTTCGGGAGTTCCATGCACAGCCACCTTACATTGTAGACCAGAGAAGTCAGTATTTTGTCATTGAGTGTTTTAGGTAAATCAAATTCATACAGGCTGTGCAATGTAAAAGAGAAATATTAATGAGACATTTTCAATTCTGTCTTCAACCCCACCTTTCTGTGTAAACTTAGGCAAGTTTCTTAGTTTTTTTCAAGTGAGCATAAGCAAAAACATATAAAACATGAATTATGTGAGTTTTTTTTTAAAGGATATGAGACTTCTCACAGAAATGAAGATTAAATTATACCTGTGCATCAGTAACAGCTGTATCCAGGGATTCCAATACTCATTTTTTTTTTCTCATGGGGGCATCTTTATTTCTCTTTTGATCCTTTGGTTTCCTCTGTCTGTTTAATTCACAAAGTAGGCAACAGAGTGGTTAATAACTCCCAAGTTCTACATCCTACCAAAAAAAAAAAAAATCAATGAATGGAACTTAATGACTTAGTATGGATAAGGTGCATGGAAGTCAATGGCTTTGCATGGATCAGATGCCTGAAAACCAATAATAAGGTGAGGTGGATAGTGCAACTGGGGAGGTGGTGGTAGCAGAGTATTGGGCAGATAGCACAATAGGGCTGTGCTCTGCAGTGGGACGAAGACCACCTGCTCAAGATGCAAAGAGAATAAAGGATAGCAAAAATTGTCAGTGCTTAAAAGTACTGCCAACTCACTTAAACAACAGAAATAGCACCAAAGTACTGATTCTTAGCCACAACTGAATGTTTAAATCACCTGGGGAGATTTTTTTAAGAGACATTTTACTAAAGCAAAAATGTTTCTTGAGAATCACCTGGGGAACTTAAAAAGTTCATAGCCTTCCCAGATCTACTCAGACCTATTCATTCCAAATCTCTGGGAAATTAAAACAAGCTCCCAAAGGTTCTTTTGCACATTGAAATTTGAGTATCATTGCTCTGGCCTGGTGATTCTCAAAGTGTGATTCTCAGACCAGCAGCTTCATTATCACCTGGGAACTTACTAAAGCAAATTCTCAAGTTCACCTCAAACCTATTTCATCAAAACTCTTGGGGATAAGGCCCAGCAATCTGAATTTCAAGGAGGCCTCCAAGTGTTTGTAATACCACAAATTTGAGAACCACTGCTCCAGACATTTATATTTCTAAGAATTCATCTTTCTGATATTTTACAAATGTATTCATCCTGGATTTTAGCATTCATAGTATATAATTGCTTTTCTTTAAACTCTAAATGTTTGATTATATAATAACCCTGCATCTTCACTGACACCATAATGCCATTTGAAAAATAATTGTTGCATAAGACATGAAGAAGTAGGCCAGGCGTGGTGGCTCACGCCTGTAATCCCAGCACTTTGGGAGGCCAAGGTGGGTGGATCACAAGGTCAAGAGATCGAGACCATCCTGGCCAACATGGTGAAACCCTGTCTCTACCAAAAATACGAAAATTAGCTGGGCGTGGTGGCAGGTGCCTGTAATCCCAGCTACTAAAGAGGCTGAGGCAGAAGAATCGATTGAACCCAGGAGGTGGAGGTTACAGTGAACCGAGGTCACCAGTGCACTCCAGCCCATCTCAAAAAAAAAAAAAAAAAAAAAAAGAAGAGGTAAATTATTAAATCTACGAAGCTGACAAAAAGATAGCTTTCCCCTTGTTTTTATTTCCCAATTCGTTTCCCCCAATGTCTTTGGAGAGCATTCTTCCCCTCCATATGTTGCTTCAGTATCAATTTCATTGCTTTCAGCATCTTTAGTTGTAGACAGTGCAGCTATTGCTTCAGCTAGTTCATCTTTGGATTTCCCCTTCTTAGGCCAGTGATTTTTCTTAAATATAAGAAAAATATATTACAAAATTTTATTTTGAAAAAAATATTATTGAACTGTGAAACAATAATTTTCAATCGAGTTTAAAAGTTTAAAAACTTTTTTAGAAAATGTTTTAAGATATTGAAAGATGACTATATACGTACTTGTTATTATGTTTTCACATATGGGCAGGGAATACTTTCATTTATAGTTTCAACTTTTATTTTAGATTCAAAGGATACATGCACAGGGCTCAGGAGACACTTTAGAATTTCAAATATAATGATTTACTGGAGATAAAGTAAAATATAGCAGGTAGAGAGTCTACCTGCTATAACAAAAGACAGCTAGCAAGAGCACAGAAGAGGAGAAAGTAGGTTGATATTTGAAAATACACAAAATTATACCATAAAACTACTACTTTTGAGAATTTTAGAAAAGTGAGAATTTTAGAAAAAGTGAGAAGGCACAGACCCAGGGTCCATTAGCCATCAGAGCAATGATAGTATCCTGTAGTAGATAGTGAGAGTAGCAAGAGGCAGGCAAATTCCTAGGCAAAGAGGGGAGGACCCCAGTGAAACACGACCTTCAAGCTGAAGACAGACCCAGGTAAATCCTCAGACTGAATTAAGAACCGTCTTTCTGTTTGGTGTACTTTGTTCTGATTGATCACCACCCTTCACCTATTCTACATATGCTGACCCTTTCCTAATTGGTTTTTCACACTGTTATGTCCACCTTTGAGTGGTGCCTTTGCTTTAGCCTTTCTTCGCATACTCATAAACCAATCAGGATACACTCCCCTAGTCTGAGCCCATAAAAACCCCGGATTCAATCGGGAGACTTGACTGCGAGGGGTGGAGGTCCAACCTGACTGCGAGGGGTGGAGGACCACCCCACCATGTCCCCTTTTTGCTGAGAGCTGTTGACTCTCTCAACAAAATTTTTTTCCGTCCATCTTCACCCTTCCATTGCCAGCATATCCTCATTCTTCTTGGAGTCAGAACAAGAGCTCAGGAACTGCCAAATGCAGGTACAAACTACAGCACAGGTGGGCTGAGTGGGTGGAGTGCCTCCAGTGATAGGCCTGGGGCTGAGTGAGGCCTGTAGGGGTCAGTGTCAACAGCCACCGAGGTCCCCAGTAGGAAAAGTGGCTAAGAAAAATCCTGCATCAATAGGCTTTGAGAAATTCTACTGTATAGTCATTCGAGAAGAAAAGTGAAAAAGCAATGACTTAATGCTATTATGATTATAATTTTGACCCTGAAGGCTCTCTAACATGGTATTTGGGACTCCCAGGAGTGCCTGAACTACAATTTAAGAATGGTGAACTGGGTTAAATTTATACAGTTAAATTCAGATGCTCCCCTCTGATAAACCTGACCAAACTAAGGTGCCACAATAATAAACAATTTGCTGTGCTGGGGACATGGGATCCTGGCAGTGGAGAGAGCCTAGAGGCATCTGAGTGTCCCAATACTTGGAGCTCAGGTTATCCAGGTCTTACAGCAACTGATTCCTACCAAGGTCCTGATGGGGACTTTGACCTCATGGACTCCATGATGATGGAGACTTATTATCAAATCAATTGGGATGAATGGAAGACGTTTTTTAAAATGTAATTAAAATCCTGGGGTGCAAAGAATTTGATGTGAACTTCAGATTCGTAGAGGAGGGTTTGTTTTGGAAAATGTACCAGGACCCAAGCTGGTGAAAGCAGTCTTTTCTGATTTTACAAAGCCGGCAAGGCTAAAGACCTATTTGCTTGATATACTGGACTAAAATAAATATTTTTTAAGTTGAGAGATCTCTGCAGTGTGCTTATAAGTCTTGGGACACTAGCAGCCCAGTTGGAGATTTCTGCCAAAGAATGTAGTTGAGACTGTTTGCAAAGGGAGATCAGACTAATTATCTTCCAAGTAAAATTCTGAGGACTTTAGAGAGTTACCAAAAGTGTAGCTTTGAGTGAGGGTATCACTTGGTGATAATATGTAGGTATGAAGAGTGTTTCACATGTGAAGAATCAGCCTTTTTTTTTGTTTGTTTTAAAACAAATAATTATGTGGAGCTTGAAGAATATATGTAAACAAACTTCGTAGGATGTGGTCAGGGAGCTAGTCACAGATGCATTAGCATTATGCGAGCAGCAGAGAAGGATAACTAATATAATGAAACTGACAACATCTCAATTTTTGTGAAATATATCATCAAGATGGGGTTAGACATGTGTGAGATTTATGGAGCCGGGAGGAAAAGGGCTAAGCAGGATAAAGACAGGGTGCAAGAGAAGGCAGGAAGAGCCTTCAGACCATGATGCATCCCTGACCCCAGGAAGGGAGAGAAGGAAGGAGGATTGTGTAAAAAGGAACTAAGGCTGAACACATTTCCAAGAAAAGTGTAACCAGGCTGATGCAGAGCTCCTGAGCTAAAGTCATCTCTTGGAGGAGTCAGGCATCTGGCAGGAATGGGCCTACATTAGTTCTCCAGCTCTGCTTGGTCATTGCTGGGCACTGCCTGAGGGAAGCAAGGCTCCAGCACAAACAGGGTGATGGATGTAGAGGCTCTCCTGGCAGTGGCTGCAGCCATCTGTCAGTGATGCTTCCTCAAAGAAGGCATCTGAAAGGTAAATTTTCATGGCCACCATACAATACTTCAAGAAAAACTTCAAGGGGAGAGAAAAAGAAATACCACTGGCAAGGTAAAACAGGAAGGAAAAAGCAAAGGAAAAATAAATCGAATAATAAAAGAATGGTTATGGTTGCAGGGCTGAAAATAGCCTCCTAGGAATTAAATATTTCATCATTATTTTTTCTGCAAAGAAGCTCCTGATGGTATACAAGTAAAATTCAATGAATATTGCACCTTGAATTTGACAGATCTTCAATATTTCTTAAACTTGGTGGTGCACAGAATCAGCTGGGTTGTTAATAAACTAGATTTCTAGGTCTCTCAGTGACCTACTAAATTAGATTCTGTAAGAGCTAAAATTAAGGCTTTACACTGTGAAGTATCTCATATGTTTCTTATTCAGCCAGCCTTGCACTGTTAGCTGATATTTGGTAATTAATGACCTAGTACAGCTGTTTCCAAAGACTGACAGTCACCTGAGTAAGAGGAGCAAGACACATGAGCAGTAGATTCTAATTTAAAAAGTTTGGCCAGGTGTGGTGGCTCATGCCTGCACTCTCAGCACTTTGGGAGGCCGAGGTGGGTGGATTACTTGGGGTCAGGAGTTAGAGAGCAGCCTGCACGACGTGGCAAAACTCCATCTCTACTAAAAATACAAAGTTAGCCGGGCATGGTGGCAGACGCCTGTAATCCCAGCTACTCGGGCAGAAGAGGCAGAAGAATTCCTTGAACCTGGGAGGCAGAGGTTGCAGTGAGCTGAGATCTCACCACTGCACTCTAGTCTGGGCAACAAGAGCAAAACTTGGTCTCAAAAAAAAAAAAGTTTGAGTGAGTCCTCAGCATCTTAAATGTGTTACCACTCTTCTCAGGGATTTTAATGGGCATCAAAGTTTCCAAACTACTAGTGTAGTACAGAGGTTTCAAGATAGAGTGGATAAGACTATAATACATATATAGAACTTATAAACAAATTCTATTCATTTTTATCTAATTCTTTAAAAAGTATCATTTTTGGATTATAATTTACCATGCATATATTATATAGTACTGTAGTAAATGTATAAATCTTTTTTTTTTAATTTTATTTTTTATTGCATTTTAGGTTTTGGGGTACATGTGAAGAACATACAATATTGTTGCATAGGTACACACGTGGCAGTGTCATTTGTTGCCTTCCTCTCCTTCACCCATATCTGGCATTTCTCCCCATGCTATCTCCCTCCAACTCCCCAGCCCCCACTGTCCCTCCCCTATTTCCCCACAACATACCCCAGCGTATAGTGCTCCCCTCCCTGTGTCCATGTGTTCTCATTGTTCAACACCCGTCTATGAAAGACAGGTCATCTTTTAAAAGAGATTGAAAACAAACCCAGAGAAGAAACTCGTGTTTAGCCTAGGTGATAAACCTTTCTCATAGATATAGCACAGATACACACATTTGCAGGCATTTCATGTCATATAAGAAAGTGTGTGTTTCTGTAATTCATAGATTAGCACCAATCAATTAGTAAAATAAAGATAATATCAAAACATAAAAATTAAGTTGATTATGTATAGAGTACATAGACATGCACAGACTTAACACTGAATAGCTATATAGAGATAAAGGAACTTCTTACAATTTGCTTATCAGCTTTACTTCCAGGTGACAACTCATTTACTCTGCTTTAACATATGGCAAAACCTGATGTCCAAGAAGAGGAAGACTATAAAAACTTTTACCTGTTTTCTCTCATCATCACTACACTACAAATGGGCTGACACTGAAAGCTTCAATTTCATTAGTTACTTGTAAATATCATACATAATTTCTTAAACATTTTTGTCTTCATATAAATATGTAACAAATGATGTCTAGTATATTTAATATTTGGGGTGAAGTATTAAATTATTTTACTGACTTTATAAACAGACTACAGAATACTTTTATGGAATATTCTCTAGGTGCAATTGATCATGTAGACCAAGTTAACATTCTTAATAACACCAGATAAATTGTACTGAGTTCAAATGACTTCAGACAGAGAAGAGTTAGGAGCATTGTATAATTCTCATCTTCTGTAAGGCAACTATGTCTATGAATCCAAATTTTTTAAATGTGTTATGTCAAACCTTGGGAATCAAAAATGACTATTTATAGTCACAGTAAAATCCCAACATTACACTGTGATTGAAGGGCAGAAATTGAATTTTATGAAAATGTGCAATTCAATTAATGTGAGGTTAATGAATTAATTGGTTCGAGTCCATGCATTAGTCAGAATAAGGCCCAGTGGTTTGGCTGTTGTGAGCTAAAGCCATTAACTGGTTTGGGCTGTAGTCTGGCACCACCTGGTGGCTGTTTCCCACATTGAGTTAAACACTGATGGGGATGATTTGAGGTCTTGTGAATGGGTAGACCTTGACCCTCGATGTTTCCCTTCCTGACTTCATTTCTGTGAACCCTCTGCCCACTCTTTTCCACCTCCATAAATACGTAGAACTATAAACTTCTCTGATACTTGATGAGGAATAGAAGGCCATTATCAACTGTATTACATACAAATTTATGTTATCAATTGTGGCATGCTGACACAAGTTTTAATATTTGAGAGTTTCAAATTAATATTCAATTTTACTAAAAGATTAGTTTTCCTTAGACCTTTTAGTTCATCTGTGTTTTATTAACTTATAAGTAATATTTAGATAAAAATGAGAGCAGTCTATTTCATTTTATTTAAAATTAATGTTTAATCCAAGTTAAGCACTTAATGTTTCCTAACCAGTAGTTCTTGCTTACAAACTTAGTGAAGTACATTCTCTCAAGCATACTAAACTAAATTTATAAATTAAATGTATATATATTTAAACATGATATGAAATGTTATTAATCTAATAAATAAATTAATACAAGCCAGGAACTGAGTTGCCATAAATATTCCAATTCAGTTCACAAAAAATTTTATCTTCTCACAGCTAAAAACCACAAAGCTAATATATCAAACTCTTTTTATTATTACAAGTATTTTAAATCATATACACAGATTCCAAATTTAACATAAAATATTAATACTTTAGGTTTGCTTAATTGTTATATCTATACATATTTCCTTTCCAGCCCTCTGCTCCAGAGAGTTCTCCACTAAGAATCTCATTTAAGTCTTCTCAACAATGGCTTCATTGGTTGATGTGACCAGTTTAGAATATTGGAGTCAAGTATGGTGCTTATCAGTTTGAGCTTGAAATAAGGACACAAATTTTACCAGAATAATTTTCACAAAGTCTTTCTTATAATCTCTACACCTTCATGCTTTTCACCTGGAATTTGGCTTTGCATTCTCTCTCCCAATCCAATACTCTGTAACCTCATTTAAGTTTTAAGGGTGATTTTGGCAGATGCAATTTTGCCCTCAACCTCAGGTTCTTGAATTTTCCATTAATATTTGTCTCACTAGCAGTAGCTCTATTGTCATGTTAGTGATATGCTATGGACCCTGAGAGCCTTTTTATACTTTTCTTGCTCTTCACTGGCCACAAATGTGTGGGACTGACAACTTCGCTGAATACATATTTAAAGAATGACTTTTGAATGAATCTAAGGAGGACATGTTATCTATTTGATACAGATAGTTCAAAATACATTTATTCAGTATTTTGCTTTAATATGATTCACTTTGAGACTGAGGCAGTTACTCCCATACACCCAAATTTATCTAACAATACATATAGACATCAACAAATTGTTGTTAGTTTAGACCCCAGTATGCAAAATTTTATGAATAAACTAGAAAAATCATCTCTCCTCACTCTCACACCCCACACAATCAGATGTCTCCAACTTGAGATTTAATTGCAATGTCACAAAGGCAGTTATGTATTTCCTAGTTTGGAACACATTACTTTCTTATACCCTATAGCCAAGCTACTGGTATAACCAGGTTATTGTTCCTCCAAAGAAGTGAGGTTACTGTTCTAACTCCTCTTATCTCCCCCAGAAGGAATTGCAGAATAATGATGTATATGACCATTTATTTTTAATTGTTTGGGCTATATAGAAATATTTGTTAATAATACATTTTATAAATAGATATGTATATATACCTGCATCAAAAAACCTACCAAACAAATTTTTTAGGCAAAAACTAAATCATATATTCTTCTGTAAGGCAGATTGTTAAGGAATGCAGCAAAGTTGGGAATATTTGCCTTACAAACAATGAGTATTGTTTCTTAAACCATACTCATTCCATTAAAAAATAAAAAGTCATGGCAGACATCAGTTCCCATTTGAATTTGTATTGAAGGCTTATAAAATCAATGCTGACATTACAGATCTTCATTCATCTGTATGCTGCCATTTAATGAACGATTGAGGAAAAAAATGAAAGCAAAAAATAAGAATATCCTGTGAAAGCTTACCTATGCTCTGATTATCTTTGTAAAAACTCACTTTCATTGACTGCAGGTGAAGTACTATGAACAAAGAAAAAATTACCCCAATTCTGAAAGACAAATTAATCTTCTGAGACAGTATTGGTTAATATTATTGTTAAAAATAACTAATTAGCAATTTCCTTGCCTAACACAGCCATGGCTCGTGGTCCCAAGAAGCATCTGAAGCAGTTAGCAGCTCCAAAGCACTGGATGCTGGATAAATTGGCTGATGTGTTTGCTCCTTATCCATCCACCGGTCCCTTCAAGTTGAGAGAGTGTCTCTCTCTCATCATTTTCCTAAGGAACAGACTTAAGTATGCCCTGACAGGAGATGAAGTAAAGATTTGCATTCAGCAGTTCATTAAGATCAATGGCAAGGTCCGAACTGAGATAACCTACCCTGCTGGATTTGTGGATGTCATCAGCATTGACAAGACGGGAGAGAATTTCCATCTGATCTATGACACCAAGGGTCACTTTGCTGTACATCCTATTACACCTGAGAAGGCCAAGTGCAAGTTGTACAAAGTGAGAAGAATCTTTGTGGGCACACAAGGAATCCCTCATCTGGTGACTCATGATGCTCTCACCATCCGCTACCCTGATCCCCTCATCAAGGTGAATGATATCATTCAGATTGATTTGGAGACTAGCAAGATTACTAATTTCATCAAGTTGGACACTGGTAACTTGTGTATGGTGACTGGAGGAGCTAACCTGGGAAGAATTGATGTGATCACCAATGGAGAGAGGCACCTTGGATCTTTTGATGTGGTTCATGTGAAAGATGCCAGTGGCAACAGCTTTGCCACTTGACTTTCCAAGATTTTTGTTATTGGCAAGGGCAAAAAACCATGGATTTCTCTTCCTCAAGAAAAGGGTAGCCACCTCATTGTTGCTGAAGAGAGAGACAAAAGACTGGTGGTCAAACAGGGCAGTGGGTGAAATGGTCCCTGGATAACATGTTGTTAGATCTCTGTATGTAATTAAAAATAATGTGGCATGATTAAAAGCAAATAAATAAATGAATAAATAAATAAATAAAATAACCAATCAACCAGTTCTAGACAACTACTGAAGGCAGCAGTAATGTTACCAGTTGCAAACTTAAAGTCAGAAATAACATGTCCTTAAAAAAATTTGTATTGAGCAAGTAAATATGTTTATTTTCAAAATTAGGAAATATAGAAAAGAAAAAAAGTTAAGTTACTTAGTACTACTGCACAGAAAGAATTCCTATTAACCATTTGTTGTAGGTTTATATGGGCATCTTTTCTTACCTAGAGGTTGACTCACAATTCTACATGGCTGAGGAGGCCTCAGAAAACTTACAATCTTGGTGGAAGCCAAAGGGAAAGCAAAGACCTTCAAATGGTAGCAGGAAAGAGAGAGCTAGCAAGAGCAGGGAAAACTGCCTTATAAAATCATAAGCTCTCATGGGAACTCATTCAATATCATAAGAACAGCATGGGGAAACACCCCATGATCCAATCACTTCCCACCTGATCCCTCCCTCAATGCATGGGGATTATAGAGATTATAATTTGACATGAGATTTGAGTGGGGACACAACCCAACCATATCAAAGGGAAATCAAAGCAGGGAAATTAATTAAAAGTCTACTTTTAAGTCAAATACCCCAGTTTCTTCTCCACATCCCCTTTCCAAATGCTTGCAATGCAGCATTTACTCCCAGGAAAAAATAACAGGGAGGGATATTTTTGAAAGAGATAAAATTACGTGTTTTGGAATTATGATTCATAGGACAGATGTTGGCACTCTAATCTTTCTGGCATGTGCATTCCACTCAGCTTATAGTTCTGTCTCCATCCTCTCACCCTAAAGTTAAGCATTTTATATACGTTTAGCCTCTCTGATCGTCCTTCAGTGCATAGGAAAAACTGCTTAGTCAAGTGGGACTCACTGCTGTAGTCTGGATGTCTGTCCCTCACAAAGCTCATGTTGAAATTTTAATGTTGGAGGTAGGGCATGGTCATGAAAGGTTTGGTGCCACCCTTGCAGGAATGAGTGAGTTCTCACTCTCTTAGTTTCTGCGAGAGCTAGTTGTTAAAAAGAGCCTGGTACCTCCCTCCTCGCATTCTTGCTTCCTCTCTCATCATGTGATCTCTGCACACACTGGCTCTGGTTTGCCTTCATCCTGATTGGAGGTAGTCAGAGGTTCTCACCAAAAGCAGATGCTGGTGTCATGCCTCTTGAACAGCCTGCAGAACCAAGAGCTAAATAAAAATTTTTATATAATAATTTACTCAGTCTTGGGTATTCTTTTATAGCAATGCAAAACAGACTAAGACATTCACATATACAAAAGAAGAAGAAACCACAGCAAGTTCCTAGAAAAATTAACCCAGAAGTATGGCTTGCTTTATCTATGAAGTTGACTAAGATCTTGAAATAATAGGATACAACACATTTTAAAGTTCAGTATGCATTACTAACATTCTATCTCTTTCTTGTATCTGGATAATCAATAAAACAGGAAATAAAGCCCTGATTTGTAGTGTTTGCCTAAATCTGTGATGTAAGTACTTTTACCCTTAGAGATCTCAAATGACCATTGTGACATCTTTGAACACAGAATTGGGAAGAAATGCACAGAAGTACATCAATATTTCGTATTTACAATATAGAAAGAATAGGAGTAAATAACTTCAAGATCATCAATAATAAAATGTAGTAAAATGATTAAGAAGTAATGAATATCTTTGTTTCTAATGTATTTTATTTATTTTTAAGTGCACATAATATAATGTTTAATAATGTCCATATTTAACAACTAGTTCAAACAATTCCTGATAATTTAACAATGAGCTTTTGTGAATAGTTAAAAGCCAGTTTCCCTACACCATTGCATGTTAGGGATTTCACTCCTGCTGGTAGTTGTTTCAGAACTATTCTACTACTACCACTTTGAATACCTTGTTTAACTTTCATTTTGTCTTTACTTTTTCATTGTAACTGTTTATTAGCCACCCATTATTAGACATTAGTTTTCTTAATTTATTTTTTAATCGACAAAAATTATATTAGCAAAAACCGTGATTACTTTTGCATTAACCTAATACATATTTATGAATTTTAACATATGTATATATTGTGGAATGACTAAATAAAGCTAATTAGCATATGCATTACCTCATGTACTTATCATTTATTTGTGAGGAAAACACTTAAAATCTACTTTCTAAGTCATTTTCAAGTGTACAATATATTGTTACTAACTCTAGCCACCCTGCTGTACAACAGATCTTTTGAATTTATTTCAAATAAATAAGTTCTTCTATCTAAGTGATAATATCTGTTGATCAATGTCCTCCCAATCCCCCCAACCTCCACTTTTTTGCCAACCTCTGGTAACCACCATTCTACCTTCTGCTTCTATGAGTTGGCCATTTTTAGGTTCCATGTGTATGTGAGATAATGCAGTACTGACTTGTCTTTCTATGCCCAGTTTATATCACTTAGCATAATATCCTCTAGGTTCATCCATGTTGTCACAAATGACAGGATTTCCTTCTTTTAAGAATGAATAATAATTCATTGTATATATAGTATATACCAGATTTTCTTTCTTCATTTATCCATTTATGGCTTCTTAGGCAACTTTCATATCTTGGCTTTTATGAATAATGTTGCAATGAACATAGGAACACTGATTTTATTTCCTTTGGTTGTATATCCAGTAGTAGGATTGCTGCATTATACTGTAGTTCTATTTTTAATTTTTGGAGAAATCTCCATACAATTCCCATCTCACAATGAAGCCTACATTATTTAACACCGCAGCATACACCCATCCCTTCCCTTGCACACTTCTTTCTACTTACTATGCTCATTTTTTCTATATAGTTTCTCACCTCAAATATATTAGGCTATTTCAGTTATTTGTTCAATTCATTCATTAGTTTTTAAGTTTATTTATATTTTAGCTCCCTATCTAAAGTATATGCTCAATAGAAAAAGAAATCCTGTCCTTTTCAGTATTGTGGCCAATAACCTAAAACAGAAATTCCACAATTTTGACTTGTGTCACTTCTTCAGTGAAGTTTTTCTATTTTTCAAACATTCTTTAGTGCCACTTTAATCAATCTTCCTGTCTGTCTTTGACTCTGCTTGTAAATGTCCATTGTCTACTATGGCAAAACAAATTGCTGAAAAGGTTAAAAATTCAAATCATTTTTTAATGAACTTGATAAAGAAAAAATATAGATTATTTGATTAAATTCACCTAAATCATTCTTTAGGAGATTTTATGTGAAACAACTCTGAGTGTGTCAATATAATCTGCATTTTCATATAGCAGTTAAAATTAATATAATCATGATCATGGCCATTGAAATCTTGTCATCAGATTTATTATCTAAACACAGTTAAATTGATCATTCTTTGTACAGAATTGCTCTTATCTAAGTTCCTAATGACTTGAATGGATTCAATCAGACACCGTAAATGCCCCTTCATGACTCAACCAGGTTCTGCATTTAAATCTGGAGCTAATACACTTTTGAGCAAAAACATTACAGTACGACTGAGTGGTAGTGTTACATGAATCCTATATTCTTTTCAAATAGAAAGTAGTTTTTGAACTATCAATGTTAATCATTAAACATTTACTTTAGAGCCTAATGCACTTTAGTTGGAAAGAAGCACCTAACTGATTCAGAAACAACTTGAAATATCTTTAGGACACTGAAAATAAATATAGTCAGATAATTACACTTACCATTAACTTCAGCAGTATATACTGAAAAGAGATAATTTATTTATTTTAACTAAAAGATTGTATTTATCTTCTTTTTTAAAATGTACAATTCAGTGCTTTTTAGTCCTGCAACAATCACAGGGTTCTGCAACAATCATTAATATCTAACTTCAGAATATTTACATCTTTCCTGAAACAAACTTTATGCCCATTAACAGTCATTTCCAGGTCTGCTTAATACTTTTGTGATGAAATAATCTGTACGACAAACCCCCATGACCCAAGATTACCCATGTAACAAACCTGGACATGTATCCTTGAACTTAAAAGTTAAAAAAAAAGTCACTCTCCATGCCTTCCTTTCCCAGTCCCTTGCAAGTGTCAATCTACTTTCAGCCTCTATTGATTTGCCTATTTTGGACATTTCATATAAATTGAATCATACAACATGTGATTTTTTTGCGTCTGACTTCTTTCATTTAGCATAATGTTTTCAAGATTCATCCACAAGCAGTGTGTATGAGTACTCCCTCCCCCAACTTTTAACTGTTATATAGAGATACAATTCACACATTTAAAGTGTAAAATTCAATGGTGTTTAGTATATTCACAAAGCTGACTATCTACCACCAAAATAAACCTTAGACATTTTCATTGTCCCCAAAAGAAACACTGTTCTTCTTAGCCCTAATCCCACAATTCTTCATCTCTCTTACTCCTCCTCACTAGTCCTAGACAACTATTCAAGTGCTTTTTTTCTCTGTAGATTTGCCTATTCTAAACATATCATATTACAAAATCATATAATGTCTTTTGTGACTGGCTTCTTTCACTTAGCATGTTTTCAAGGTTCACCTATTTTATAACAGATGTCAATGATTTCTTATTTTTTATTACAAAATAGTATTCCTTTGTTTGGATATATCACATTCTAGTAATTCATCAACTGACAGAGGAATATGGGTTGTTTTCACCTTTTGGCTATTATGAATAATGATGCCATGAGCATTCATGTACGAGTTTTTATGTAGTTATATGTTTTCATTTCCCTTGAATGTATACTTAATTATGAAGGCTCTGGGTCATATGATAAATATATATTTAACCATTTGATGAACTGATAAACCATGCCAAACAGGGTGGTGCTGGTATAAAAATGGACACATAGATTAATGGAACAGAATAGAGAAGACAGAAATAGAGTCACATATTTACAGCCAGCTCACCTTTGGCAAAGTTGACATGAACATAAATCAGATAAAGAGCACCTCAATAAATGGTGCTGGGAATATTGTAATACCATATGCAGAAGAAGGAAATTGAACCCCTGTCTCTCATGATATACAAAAAATCAACTCAAGATGGATTAAAGACCTAAACATAAGACCCACCCAAAAGTAAAAACACTCAAACAACAACAACAACAAAAAAAAAACCTGGCAAAAACTCTTCTGGACATCCCTTTTGGCAAATAATTTATGACTAAGACCTTAAAAGCACAGGCAACACAAACAAAAATGGACAAATGGGACTTAATTAAATTAAAAAGCTTCCAAACAGCAAATAAATCAGTAGAGTGAACAAACAACCTGCAGAATAAGGAAAAAAATTGCTAACTATGCTTCCAGCAGGGGACTTATATACAGAATACACAAGGAACTCAAACAACTCAACAGCAGCAACAACAACAAACACAACAAAAAATAATCCCATCAGTGGGCAAAAGACATGAATAGGTATTTTTTCAAAGAAAACATACAAAGTGTCAACAAGTATATGAAGAAATGTTCAACATTACTAATCATTAAATAAATGCAAATTTAAACCACAATGAGATATCATTCTTATACCCGTCAGAATGGCTACTATTAAAAAGTAAAAAATTAATAGATGTTGGCAAGGATACAGAGAAAAGGGAATTAATACATTATTGGTGGGAATGCAAGTAAGTACAACCCCAAACAGTATGGAGGTTTCTCAAAGAACTAAAAATGGAACTACCATTCAATTCAGCAATTATCCTACTGAGTAGCTACCTAAAGGAAAAGAAAAATCAGTATATCAAAATGATATTTGCACTCATATGTTTATAACAGCACTGGTCACAATAGCAGATACTGAGTCAACCTGTGTCCATTGGTGGATGATTGGATAAAGAAAATGCAGTAGACATACGCAAGGAATATATTCAGCCATAAAAAATGAAATAGTATCTTTTACAGAAATATGAATGAAACTGGTGTCACTATCTTAAGTAAAACAAGTCAGACACAAAAAGACAAACATTGCATTCTCACTCACAAGTAGGAGCTAAAATATGTGTTTATATAGACATAGATAGTGGAATGATAGACAAAGAAGACTCAGAAGAGTGAGGGGGGGTGGCAGTGGGGGTAGATGTGACAACCCACTTAATGGGTACAATGTACATTGTTAGAATGATGGATACCCTAAAAGTCCTATTAGACTACTAGGCAATCTATGTATATAATAAAATTGAGCTTGTACGCCATATATTTATACAAATTTAAAAAACAGAAAAAATATAAATATAATAAAAATAATAAAATTTATTTTCTTAGTTCTGGCCTTGGGGATTAACCTCTTAATTTCTAATCATAGTCTGGATTAATATCAACTTAATTTCAATACTATATAAAAATTGCTTCTATATAGCAACCTTTCCTCTTTCACCTCTGTGCTATTATTGTCATATGATTTACATCCTTACACATTGTATGTCTATCTAGTCATATTTATAATAAACACTTTTTGTGATTATCTTTTATATCAGATAGGAGAAAAAGGAGTTGCAAATAAGAAATATACTTTTTTTGTACTTTCCTATGATTCTTTATAACTTTTCTGTTTCAATGATTTTATGCCTTGCCACTACTCATTTTGTCCCTTTCTAAACTTTGTAAAATTAATATTGAATAATAAGAGATTCATCGAATCTTCTCTCAACTCGAGTTTCCTTTGCAAATAATAAATGAATGCCCCCAAGAGGAAGAAACAGCCAGGCATTTGAGAGTCATAGCAATGTGGGCATGCTTGGTGTGTTTGAAGAATAGCAAAAGGCCAGCATGGCTGCAGCCAAGGGAGCAAGGGGAGATACACAGATAAAAATGCAGGAGGGTAGCTGAACAAATCATACAGGATCCTGTAGGCCAAAGGCAGGACTTTGGTTTTTATTCTAGGTGAAAAGCAGCAGAGGCTTCAAGAAGCCTTGCCTCTTTCTGCCTGTTTTTTCTTATCCGTCTAATGTCTGCCATGAGGAGAGCAGAACTCAGATAGCTGCTGCCTTTTTCCTCTGGCTCCCAGCAGATTGTTGAAACTGCTTCTTGTGGTATGTCATTGATGTTTTGAAGTTGGTTTGTTGCTGTGGTGTAAACTGAGTAATACACTTTGTGTGTGCACGTTTATGTCTGTTTTTGACCATTTGGATTCCCAGGGCTAACATGGTTCCCACAAAATAGTAGGTGCTCAGAAAATGAATGAGGCTGGTGAAAAGCTCAGGCTACTACAACAAAATGCCACAGACTGTTTGGCTTAAAATACAGGGCGAGATAGAGGAGGTGTTACTCTTGATTCGTTATTTTGCTTATCAAAGACATGCTCCCTACTGAGCCATTTGCAATCTCTAAGAAATGGCTAGTCCAGGAGGGGCAGCCTGTCCCCAACCAGAAAGGTTTTTTAAGCTGTCAAAATATCATAATACACTGATAACAAATATATAAACAATATATCCCCTATTAATAATTTTTGTGCATATATGTATGTAGTCTTACATATATGTGCATATATGCTTATAAGTGTGTGTGTATATTTATATATACATATATTTTATAAGTGATATTACAGCATATATATTGCTTTGCAACTTGTTTTATCACATAACAAATTGAAAACATTTTTATACTATTTTTTCTGTTTCTTTCAAAAAGTTGCATGTTTTATTATGTATCTATACCAGTATGTATTTAATAAACATCCTGTTGATATTTATGTTTTTTTCTAGATATTTTTCTACAGGTATGCCTGTGCATTACTACTTGAATATCTCTAGTATAAATTTGTAAAAGTAGAATTTCTGGATGCCAGGGTATACATGATATATATTTAGATAGTGACAGATTGTTCTCCAAAAGGTTGTTCCAACTTTCCATGTTTATTGTTAAAATCTTCATTGATGGTAAGAATGACCTTGTGGTTATAAACCACTGGATGAGATAAAGATATACAGAGAAATCTTAAAGTAGGAAGAATAACTTTTCGAATCATGCCACATGCTTAGACAGAAGTAAAGAAATCGGCTCTTTGCCTATTTATCCCTTTCAGTGGAGTCTTTTCACATTTTTAATTTATTTTGGGTTCTTTCCTCTTTCTTTCTTTCTTGGTTTCTTGGTTTCTTTCTCTCCTTTTTTTTTTTTTTAGCTCTTTTTATTCTTATCATCTTTTCTCCTATTTAACTTTCAGTAATGTCTATTTTCTCTTGAGCTCCTTGTACTTCTTCTCAGATGATTTTATTTATTTATTTATTATTTACCAGCTGCTTTTTACAATTTCAAAATCATTTGATTCTAAGGAAACCTTATTTGGACATAAGCTAACCCATTACTTAAACCCAGAGAAAGTTATTTCCGAGGGCTGCCTCCTCTGGTAATTCACATATTCCAAACTTGTTTTTTTTTTTAAATTCCTGGTAGTGAGTCCTCTGATACACCAGGTTTCTAACATATTCTCCATATTGTGTTGTAGCGAATATGTTTGAAACTTGGCATATCAGAGGACTGAGTACTGTTTTAAACATATTATTTGCCCATCTCAGTGGGTCTCTTTACTTAGAAGGGTCAATCCTAGTTGATGAAATCCGTATTTTCCCATGGGACTCTCATGTATCTCTCCTTTTCTATGCAACCCACACATGACCAGCAACAAATGCATGAACTCTATACATGATTCTAATGTTCTCGCTTATTTATGTGCTTACTTAGACATAACTTAAAGTTTGTAATATTATCTGCCTTTTAGTTATCTGTGGGTATGCATTCTGGAAGATTTTATTTATTTTCATCGTTAATTGGTATTTTTTTTTGATGACATGGTAAGATTCAAAGTTAGAAAGCTATCATCTTTGCATAATTTTTCTTCATAAGAAGTTTCCAAATTAACAAGAAACTTATTTCAGTTTGCTCTATGTTAATTAGGATAACTTCTGAATTGGCAGGAATTAAATAAATGTTAGTCTAATAGTAACAATGATGATAATGATAACAAGATAACATACAGAGCTTTATATTTAAATTATCCATAGTACTTTAAGATTTTTCAAAAATACTGCTAGAAAGGTATTAACAGGCTGGAATCTGATACTATTATTATGATTTGGCCAAACTTCAAGTAAAGCCAGTAGAATTGATAGTATGCTCTTTGAGCTGACTTGATATGACCCATTAGGTTATGTTAAACAGTACTTTACAGCTTGTCAGAGAAAACAAAAAGACAAAAACTTAAGCTGTGCTAGTCAGGGAAACATTCTCACTTTGCAATGATTTTCTGATGTTGTACTTGAATTGCCATTTATGTAACTTCAACCTATTTGGTTGAATGGATAATTTATTACATGCCTTATCCTTCTTAGTCTACCCTTCAATATCATTTTACAAGCTGCTCATTTCTTGAAATATTGGCTACTGAATCTTTAGCTATTACTCCAAGGTCATTATGGCATTTAGATAATTAAGATTTAATACAATTTATTATACTTTCAACAAAAATTAAATATCCCAGATTTAAGAAATATAGCCAAAGAGAGTATTCATCAATTATAAGGTCTTGCCATTTTCCTTGGAGATTGGAATATCCAATGAAAGTGATCATGTAATTTCCCTTTGTCATTACATGGGCATGTACTATTAATTTTAAATATTTTGCCTGAAAGAAGGCAGTAACCCAAAATTTGCAGGTACATAACACCTATTAAAAGGAAAGATATTTAAAATCTATATTCAAATTTTCCCTAAACCTAAAAATATTAGAGGTCAGCCACATCTCAGTTCAGTGAGCTTAATGTAGTTTGAGTACATTGACAGTCAGCTATAAAGAACATTATATCAAGACTATTTTTCAAATGCTAAGCATTGAAGAAATCCAGTTACGTTGTTCGCATTTGATCCCCTTAATATTCAAAGGTAAAAATTTTGCTGGTTGTATGGAAAATTATAGGGCAAGTTTAGTAAATTCCTAAACTGAAATCTGTTCCTGAGAAAGCTAACAAATGACAAAGTGTCATTTTCTTCACTTCTGGCTAAGCATGTGGCATGATTGGAAAAGTTATTCTTCCTACTTCAAGACTTCTGTGTATTTCTTTATCTTGCACAGTGGTTTATAACCACAAGGTGATTCATTCTTACACTCAATGAAGATTTTAACAATAAACATGGAAAATTGGAACAATCTTTTAAAGGATAATCTACCACTATCTAAGTACATATCATGTGTACCCTGAGGTCCAGCAAATTTTCCTTTTACAAATTTGCACTACAGATATCCAAGTAGAAATGCACAGGCACACCTGTAAAAAAAGTCTAGAAAAAAAACATAAATATCAATGGGATGTTGGTTACATATATTGGTATAGATACGTAGTTGAGAGATTTGGTGAATCTCTTATTATTCAATATTAAATTTTACATGGTTTTTAAAGTCACATAGGATGATAATTGAATTTATAATAGAATTAGATGGGTTTTTAAATGTTTTTTAGATTAATCAATAAAATGAACTGTTTTTCAAAATTATGTTTTTCTCATATCCAAAGGAAATTACATCCACATAGGATTGTCCTGGTTGATATTTAGGATTCCTGAAGAGTGCCAATTGGCTTATTCTGATCATTTGAATCATTTGAATTTCAAATCTGGTTATGTCTTGCTACAAAAAAAAAAAAAAAGACCCTTGCAGAATAACATTATGGCTTACATATTATCTTCTTTATCACAGAGAATAATGGGACAGCTGAAAATTGTTTCAGCCTAATGACAAATATGGGAGAATCACTTTATGGTTTCTAATTATACGAGCTGTGGCAGACATGTGAATTCTTCCTGAAATATGTTCGTTTTTGCAGAGACTCTGCCTGCATCTTTTAAACCTATTTCCATTATGTTTGAATAGTTAAGTATATCTCATTTTGCATTTTATTTCCCATGATATTTACATGACAATGGCAAAGTAAGACACAGCCAGAATAATGTAGTGACGTCCCAAATATCAGTTCATTTTAAAGGCACAAGCTATCTTGTAATTAAAATAGGCAATAGCCTTGGTGATTAATTAGTTCCTCTCAGCCCTTCTTCATTCTGCTCTTGTGTCATATGCCCTTTAGATCTGGCTAGAAGAGGGCATTGATTGGCAGTCGAGTGCAGGAGGAGAGAAAGCTCTGTACTCCTCAGGTTGCTTCTCTGGCTGGATGGCATTTTAACAGCGGCAGTGATTCTTCATCAGTAGCTACAGCTCCTATGAGGTGGCCACTCTCTCACAGGGGCAGATCTCACAGGTTCTACCAACCACTTACCCTGCTCCTTGTCAGGCCTTGAACTGGTCAGGCTTCATACCATCCTACTCCTCCGTGCTTCACCTCTTAGTTCCCTTAACCCTGCCTCCAGCTTTCTAACTAGTCCTTTCACTAAACTCATTGCATCACCCTGTGACAATGCCATTTATTTGCTGTCCAGGACCATGACTAATACCATGGCTTACAATATCATCTACCATGTGCTGCGTCCTACAAAACTTTTAACATAAAAATGGTCACCACTCATAAGTGAGTGTTGAACAATGAGAACACATGGACACAGGGAGGGGAACATCACACACTGGGGCCTGGGGGGTGGGGGTCTAGGGGAGGACTAGCAGGGGGTGGGGGGATTGGGGAGGAATAACATTAGAAGAAATACCTAATGTAGATGACGGGGTGATGGATGCAGCAAATCACCGCCATGGCACATATATACCTATGTAATAAACCTGCATGATCTGCACATGTACCTCAGAACTTAAAGTATAATAAAAAAATAGAAATAAAAATGAAGTTCATTGTATTTCTATGGATTACCTAGGAAGAGCTTTACGTGTTCTGCAAGAGGCGATCCCTCTGAGACACCTGCTGGAGCCATGGAATCCAATCCAGTGCTTCTCGAGAAGGTTGCAGAGCTAAGTTTCCTGTAATTGCAAACCTTATTTGAAGAGCTGTGAAATTCTGCTAGATATGTAATTTGTCATGAAGAAAATGCTTTAAGTTAAAACTATTTCCTTCATCTTTGTGTCAGTATTCCCTTCATCTTTGTGTTACAGATATAGTCATTCAATATTATTTTCTATGAAAGTACTGACAATTAATATTGCAATTTTCAAGCAAAAGCCCTTAGGCAATGAGCATTCATCCAAATACTTTCCTTTTTGATAAACATTATCAACAAAAGAAATTAGAAATAATGATTTCTAAGGACCATATCACTGGTTTTATAAATTAAATATCTTCAAGACTGTCTCTGAGAACAGTAATCAATATTTTCTCTTATTATTTTAAGCTATTTTCTATTCTTTTAACTCTCCAATTTCTCTGACCTAACTACCTTTCCTTCCTTCCTTCCTTCCTTCATTTCTTCCTTCCTTCCTTCTTTTTTTCCTTCCTCTTTTTCTTATTTTCTACCTTTCTTTCTTTCTTCCTATTTTATAACTTACTTTTTCTTTTGCATTTATACCGTTCATTTTCTCGTGCACATGTAGCTTCTTGGTTTTTTAAAATTCGTATTCAAGAACAAGGCATTTGAAACTTGATGGGGACTTTGGTTTACATGAAGGAGGATTGATAATAGGAATAACTAAAGAGAAGTAATCTCATTAGTCAGGGAAATTCCATATGATTTAAACTGAATATCCTTGATACAGGATATTAATGCCCACAGTACTTGAGCTAGTCCACCAAATAGTGCGTTGAGTTATTGCCGTGGATGCTGATCTTAGGAAAAAGAGAAGACAGGCACTGTGGTCAAGCTGCCCCCTGGAAACACCTCATCCTAAATGACATTATTTTGGGAATTGCTGGACTCAAGGGTTACAATTATAAAACTTGGACTTTGGTCTAAAATCAACCCATACTGTTTTTACCATTGTCAAGCCAAAACACTTTATTACTGGAAACAACCTTATTCTCTAGTTTTTAATATTTCCATTAGTGGTACTACTGCTTTCCTTTTATCTCATGTTTAAACACTTGAAGTTATTATCAGGTCCTCATCTCTCCTCTTGTATTCAATTTGGAAATTTATCTTACGTCTTTGCCTCTTTTCCATTTGCCCTGGAGCCACCCTTTCCCTGGACTTCCATAATGTTATTTTAATAATATTGTCATGAGTGTATCCATGCCTGAAGGAAGATAGTCCAAATACTCTGGTGCCAGGCAGAACCAAGTTCAAATCCTGGCTCTGCCCCTAAATATCTACATTAAATAAAGAACTTACTTATTCTCTTTAAGTTACAAAAGAAATCTTTTGTAAAGTTAAGATAATCATAGTTCCTACCATGTATGGTTTGGAGGAATTTAAAATAAGGAATGTAAAATGCTTCATATAGTACCTACCACATAGTAGGTCCTAAATAGTAAAAAATGTTAACTATTACTATTTTTAAATTGTATTACCTGTCAATTTTTAGGTATTATGTTTAATACAACATTCTTAACACATAAAATAAAAGCTCTACTTATTTATATCAAGTATGTCTCTTTTTTATAGCAAGAAGTCACTTTTAGATTCTTAATGACAAATCTATGGCTGCTAGCATTTTACTGTCTATATTTTCAATTTTTTTAAAAGACAAATTATAATTGTGTATAGTTATGGGGTACAATGTAAACTTTTGATATATGTATACAATGTGCAATGATTAATTCAAGTTAAATTAACATATCCATCACCTAACATACTTATCATTTTTCATAATGAGAACATTTGAAATTTATTTTCTTAGTAGTTCTGAAATATGCAATATGTTGTTATCAACTATATAGTTACCAAGTTATGCAATCAATCTCAAAAATTTGTAACTCCAGTCTAACTGGAACTTTGTTTAACACCTTTCCATTCTTTTCTCCCCACATCCAGCCTCTGATAACGACTATTTCATTTTGAGTCTGACTTTTTTATTTCACCATGTAAGTGAAATCATGTAATATTTGTCATTTTGTGCCTAGCTATTTTACTTTGCACAGTATCCTCCAGGTTCATTTATGTTGTTACAAATGATACTATTTTGCACATTTTTAAAAGGCTGAATAGTATTCATGTGTATGTGTGTATACACCACATTTTATTCATCCATTGATCTGTTGATTCCCTATCTTCAATATTGTGAATAATGCTGCAATGAATGTGGAAGTGTAGCTACCTCTTTCACATACTGATTTCAGATTCTTTGCATATATACCTAGAAATGAGATTGCTGAGTCATATGGTAGTCCTATTTTTTAGTTTCTTGAGAACTTGCCTTAGTTTTCCCTAATAACTTTACTGATATTACCACTGACACCATACAAGCATTTCCCTTTTCTGCACATCCTCACCAACACTCACCTTTCATCTTTTTAATAATAGCTATTCTAAAAGGAGTAAAGTGATATCTCATTGTGGTTTTAATTTGTGTTTTCCTAGTGATTAGTGATATTCTATATAAAAAATCTCTAAAGACTCTACCAAAGACTGTTAGGACTAATACATAAATTCAGCAAAGTTGCATGATGCAAAAATCAATGTACAAAAATTAGTAGTGTTTCTATACAATAACAATAAGCTATCCAAAAAAGAAATTAAGAAAAAAAAAATTCATTGACAATAGCTATGGGAGAAAAAGTACTTAGGACTAAATTTAGCCAAAGAAGTGAAAGTTGTGTAATTCTTTGATGAAACAAATTGAAGATGACACAAATAAATGGAAAGAAATTCTGTGTTCATAGCTGGGAATAATTAATATTGTTAAAATCTCTATACCACCCCCCAAAATCTATAGATTCAATTCAGTTTCTATCAAAATTCCAAGTCCTTTTTCATAAAAATAGAAAAAGAATCCTAAAATTTATATGGAACTGCAAATTATCCTGAACAGCCAAGGCAATTTTGAGAACAAAGCTGGAGGCATCAAACTACCTGATTTTAAAACATGTTACAAAGTTATAGTAATTAAAACAGTGTAGTATTGGCATAGAAACAGGCACAGAATAAACGTATAGAAAGCTCCAAATGAACCTATATATTTACAGTCAATTGTTTTTTGTCAAAAGTGGTGAACACACAATGGAAACAGGTCAGTCTCTTCAGCTCAATAAGCAGCGCTGGGAAAACTGGAGGTCCCCATGCAGAAGGATAAATTTGGAGCTTTATTTCACACCACATACAAAAATTAACTCAAAACAGATAAAAGACCTAGACATAATAATGGAAACTGTAAAGCCACTACAATAAAACATAAGGGAAACGTAAACACTATTGGTCTAGACAATGATATTTTAGATTTGATCCCAAAAACTTAGCCAATAAAAAAAAATAAACAAATGAAATTGCTTCACACTAAAAACCTTCTGTAAAACAAAGGAAACAATGTTAACAGAGTGAAGAGACAATCTACAGATTAAGAGAAAAAAGTTTGCAAACCATATGTTGTATAAGGTATTCATATCCAAAATCCATAAGGAATTCAACTCAATAGCAAGAAAACAAGTAATTCAATTTTTAAAATGGGCAAAGGACATGAATAAACTTTTCTCAAGAGAATACATACAAGTAGCCAACAAGTAAATGAAAAAAAAAAAAAAACTCTCTATTTTTAACCAGTTGTAATTCACACCCTTAAAAGTATAAATTCCTATAATGCCTTTTTGCATGTCAACCTGATAATAAGAAATTATATTTCTTCCTACTGGCTGAATAACAAAGTCCAAATGCCTTAAATTATGTTAAAAGTGCTTTCCTCTCTGGCTTCTACCTACTCTTGATTCTCCATTGATGCCCTATTATTTCTGTATATGAATAAACTGTGTCAGCAAAATTCATCTTCTTGTTGTCTGCGAGTCCACAGTTATATATCCTGTCCCTGTCCTTTTTCTGATTAAATGGTATAAATTACTCCTTGAATTCTCAATTCCAGCTTCAATCTCTACTTAAAGTCTAAAAATCAGTGGCCCTCAGTTTCTACTTTATTGTTCCCCCCCACATTTAAGACATACTATTTTATATTTTCATTAATTTTTGTTAAAACATAACAAATCTCTAAGCTTAGGTACCATAGGTAGTTCACCATTATCAGTAAGTAGACAATAAATAAGGAGAGTAGAACCAATTGCAATGGACTCTTTACAAATTGGCATACTAGCCCCAGCCAATCCACTTGGAATAGAATGAGGAATCATCCAAAATTCAAAAACAATGTTCGTGAAACATACAGATGTCCATGAGGAGACTGTTATTGTTTTCAATTGTAAAAATTTTGAAATAACCTAAATGTCCAACTATAATAAGGTGGTTAAAAACATCACAATCCATTCATTAGGTGAAGAAATATATATTATTAAAAATTAGGTAGTAATCAGTCTGAAAAACATGAGGAAATACTTCTTCTTATATTTCTTGCCATTTACTGAGACTGTACTTTATTCCAGATTGTGTTAAGAGGCTACACATATCCATTAGCTTCATTCTTTCTGTATTACCTGAGGACATTGGAATTTCTGCTATTTTGCTATTCATCTATTCACAGCACTGTAGCCACTACACTTGCAAGCACTCTAAGAAGGATAATTGACAATGTTAATAATAATCACAGGATCTGTCTATTAAAAAAATACAGAGAAGTAGAGTCACCATGACTCTGCTGCCATTTTGCATTTTGACTTCTTTCCTGGAGACTTGTCTTCATGCATTTCAGCTGTTACAGATGGAAGTAAGTTTGAGTTCGCTTATCATTGTCAAAGTAGTTAATCTGGAGTCAGTATCTCGTTGTGGGTTCTCTTTTTCCATCCAAGTAGTCACCCATGTGCAAAACAGGTGAGCTTTACAATGATCTAATACAGCCTGGGCAATAAACAATATGGATGCCCACAGTCAATAAGAATCAATACCAGCACAGGGAAGCAATAGGCCATAGCTGTGCATAGTGGGTTAATATCCACCTTAGTGATGAGGATTAGAAAGTTATTTGTGCAGTCCTATGCCCTTTCAGTCACACTTCTCCAGCAAACTCAGAACTATTAGACTCTTAGGAACCAACTCGTGCTTCCACGGATGGCTGAGCAAAGTTTTAATGAGACAATCTAACACACTGAAAGCAGTTTCCTCATGAAATCCCAATAACCAAGATAAGTAGAGTTTCCAACAAGTTATACTGAGAAATCTGTACAGAGTTCTTAATTAAGTGGAAAAGATAATTACAGACTTCTAATTAACTACTTAGTTGCTATGAATCAGTGAATTTCACTGCTTGGATAGCTTTTACTCAGTCTTGTTGTTGAAAAAAATACATTTTCTTCAACTTCCTTCTTATTATTCTTTCATTGTAATTAACCATTTCTTTGTAACATTGACCTTTTCTAAGAGACATTTAATTATTGTTAATCCTTAGCTCTTGTTTTTAATCACCAAAAAAAATATAATAGCTTTAGCAGCAACAAACATCTTAGCTTTGAACTGAATCTATGTAAATGATAAAATGTTGAGTCACATGACCTGAAGACTAATGTAGCCTATTTCTTAAATAGATGAGAAACCCTCCAAAACTCTATTACCAGGAAAGGGAAAGCATTAGCTAATAATTTATGGTACATATTTGACCTTGTTATGTGTTCATGTATTTCTCCTAATCATCACCTCCTCATTATTGGAGAGAGAAGTTCATCTAAATAGGTCAATTGAGTTTCACCTCCAATCTAGGCCAATGAAGAAGAAAACATTAAGAATCCTTTTTAAAATGATCTTTTTAATTTACTGAACTTATTCTCAGAGATTTGACACAAAGACTCATTTATTCCTTTCAGTGGATTATAGAAATAAATAATCATAGAGTAGAAAGAATTTTAATTCAATGAGTTGATGGAGGAAACTAAGAGGTTTGGTCAGAACTGATATATAACATGTAATAGAATTGATCATGCCATCACCCTTTTATGATCTCATGGATGATATAAAAGAGTCTATTGACCCCCAATCTCTTCCATTCATTCCTTTTAACAATTGTTGCTCACATTTGCTCATCTATCCATTTATTATTTTGTTTAATAATCCTGTTGTCTCCTGGATGATCTAATCCAGAGCAAAGGACAAATGATAGTTCCTGATGCTTTATAAATACTCTTTTTTTAAATGAATGTTCTTGATAAGAATCCATTGCATGAGCACTTCAAATGGGACCCCTCTCAGAGTCACAATATTGCACATCCTAGTGTAGAGAATGTGGAGGTGCCAATGTCTGGAGAGGAACAAAGATAGACTACATCTGAGAAAAACCGATCTGTTTAATATAAAATAGAAAGGCTAGCTAAGTTTGCTTAAGATTTATTTGCTTATTTGTTTATATATATTTAGCTCCTGTGTTCTTAAGCAATAGTGGAACTCAAAGGAGTTAGAGCTGTAAGGGAAACACCAATACTATTCCTTATTCCCTATGCGAGATAAGTCATTTGACTTCTTCAGGCCTCAGATTCATCAATCACTAATTCTACTCACCTAATAGTGTGGTTGAGTACTTTACATAAATAATGCATATATGTTTCTTAGTAGAGTGCTTGCCATGTATTAGGTACTAAATAAATGTAACCAACTAGTCCAATTTATCTATCAAATATCGCAAAGAACTAGCCATTACTTTCTAAAAACTAAATGCGGGACAGTTGCAGTTTCTAAAAAGTTCCCAATGAGGCACAGAGGAACAAAATATGATGGGTTTCTGAGTGTATCCTTTCCAGCCTTCCTCTGGCAGAGCTCACTCAGGTTTCTCTGGAATGTGGCCTTAGGCACTGACTAAGTAGATAGGATTGACAGTCTTGTCACACTGAATTAGCGTGCTGGACTTGGCATGTACATTGAGCTGAAGGTTGAACAATTCCTAAATATAAAACTCCATGGCTTTCCCTGAGAAAATACTGGGTGTATGCAAAATAGTGCCTCAGAATGCTCTTTCCAAAGTACAGTTGCACATGCAGTCTGTGAAGGCCTCATTACCCAAGCTATGATCACCTCCCCACCAAATCAGTCTCAGCCTCAGTCACGTAAACTCAGGATAGAGGTTGGGTTTGTCGATCTGCTTTTAACGTCCTCATGCCAAAGTCCCTGGGACTTAATGCACATTAAGCTAATGGAAACCAGAGAGCTGTGATCTTGTTGTTGATACTAGGTTTTCCAGTCCTCATTTAGTCCTCCATCTCCTGAGGTTTTCAGTGATCGGGTGTAGAGCTGAGGCCACAATAAAAACCTAGTGACGCTTCTCAATGCTGCCATCTAAGTGTGAGAGTTGGCAGAGACTCAAGCAGAACTGGTTATGGCCAGATGTTCTCTCTTTGTTCCAGGAAGGTCTTATAGACCTGAGAGACAGGGTTCTGTTTTCTTATTCTATTAAGACAATTAAAAAGACCATCAGGGACAAAGTAAAACTTGGGGTTCTGTGTCTTTTTAATATTTTTAATGTGTAAAATAGCATTTTACTGTTTAGTTTCTATATTCGAGGAATTCATGCATTATAACCATGAATGTTACATAAAATCTTAAAATAAAATATGCATTCAAACATATGAGATGTATAAGTCCATTTCATACTGCTGATAAAGGCATACCCAAGACTAAGCAATTTACAAAAGAAAGAGGTTTAATTGGACTTACAATTCCAGATGGCTGGGGAAGCCTCACAATCATGGTGGAAGGCAAGGAGGAGCAAGTCACATCTTGTGCGGATGGCAGCAGGCAGAAAATGACAAAGCTTGTGCAGGGGAATCCCTCTTTTTAAAATTATCAGATCTCATGAGACTTATTTACTATCATGAGAACAGCAAGGGAAAATCTTGTCCCCATAATTCAATTACCTCCAAGCAGGTCCCTCCCACAACATGTGGAAACACGAAACGAGATTTGGGTGGGGACACAGCCAAACCACATCGTTAGATGTTACAAATTCAAAAACATTTACAATAGTTGTAAAAATTATCTTCTCTAATGAACATATTCATAAATAAATTATTGAAACAAGACTATAGGGAACACATAGATTTAGTCTACTAAAAGCAGTAGATTTTTAAAAAATTGAGTACATTGTTTTTGGGTAGCTCATAACCAATGAACTTTTTATTATTATTATTACACTTTAAGTTCTGGGGTACATGTACAGCACGTGCAGGTTTGTTACATAGGTATATACATGCCACAGTGGTTTGCTGCATCCATCAGCCCATCACCTATATTGGGTATTTCTCCTAATGCTATTCCTTCCCTAGCCCCTGATCCTCGACGGGCCCTGGTGTGTGATGATTCCCTCCCTGTGTCCATGTGTTCTCATTGTTCAACCCCACTTATGAGTGAGAACATGCGGTGTTTGGTTTTCTGTTCCTGTGTTAGGTTGCTGAGAATGATGGTTTGTAGCTTCATCCATGTCCCTGCAAAGAACATAAACTCATCCTTTTTTATGGCTGCATGGTATTCCATGATGTATATGTGCCACATTTTCTTCATCCAGTCTATCAACCGATGAACTTTTTAACTGATTATTTCAGAACTTCCATTTGACAATAAAGTTTAGTAAAATAAGATGCTTTAAAAGACATTTTTATTTTATTGCCAATTGTTTATTTCTTTTTAAGGCTAAAATAGTCTGGATATAACTTGATGGTGCCTCCATGTGTGTGCGTGTCTGTGTGTGTATGTGTGTGTGGTAGCAATACATGTCCCCAGCCACCATTAGGAAACAGTTCAAAATGACCATATTTCCATATATTATTCTTATACAGTACGGAAATTGTCACCTAGGTAGGTACAGGAGTATGCTTATTCTAGAAAATAGGAGTGGAAAGAATTAAGGAAAGATCATCTTCCTTCTTTTGTAATTTTTATTATTTTATTTTATTTTTGATTCAATAGCTTTTGGGAAACTGGTGGTTTTTGATTACATGGATAAGGTCTTTAGTGATGATTTCTGAGATTGTGGGTTGCACACGTCACCGAGCAGTGTACACCCCTCCTTCCCCCAAGACCCAATAGTCCATTATCTCATTCTTATGCCTTTGCATCCTCATAGCTTAGCTCCCAATTGTAAGTGAGAACATACAATATTTAGTTTTCTATTGCTGAATTACTTCACTTAGAATAATAGCCTCTGACTCCATCCAAGTTGCTGCAAAGGAGGTTGTTTCATTCCTTCTTACGGCTATATCTTTCTCTTTAATGTTCTCTACAAATGCACCTGGACCTAAAGGTGTATGATTGGGCAAATTCTATACCTGTCATAGGCTATAACTTGGTCTCTAATTTCACACATGAAATCTTATTTCATCCACTTGGAGTTAACTCAGTGAAGATAGACACCGTCCTTTCCTTGTTCCCCAAGCACCCAGCAAAGTGTTTAGTTGGGTGTTTAGTTAATCTCCCCTTAAAGATTGAGTAAAAAAACCTTCATTTTCAGAAACTGTTCTTTATGAGATCCTAATATTTGCCACATCCTCTGCTAAGTGCTCTTTGGAGGCTCTTTTATTTAAGCCTTGCAACAATACTAAGGGGAAGATATTACACCCATTTTAAGAACGAAGAAACTGAGCTTAGCAATACTCAGGTTCTTACATTTAGGAATGAATCAGGATTTAAACTGAAATCTGTCTAAATCGATGCTCCTTTCTACTATTAAGTGTGGCTTCCAGAAAGTGCGGGCAAAATCTAAGGGTGGGTGTGTCCTCATTCTTACAAGGCTCTCTGCTGTCTGTGAAGGCGGAGAGGCAGCGAGAAGGGGAAGAATGATCTCTGGGTGGAACCTGCCTCTCCCATCGCTACCATGGCCCAGCAGGAAACACTTCAGTCCAGATTTCCCTCCTCTTGCGTGTTGAGTATGCAGAATAATGCCCCACCCACACTACCAAAGATGTCCAAGCCTCAACCCCTGGGACCTGTGATATGTTATGATCCATGGCAAAGGGGGAATTAAGGTTACAGATGGAATTAAGGTTGTTAATCAGATACCCTTAAAATAGGGAGATGGGATATTATCCTGGATTACTGTAGGGATCTCAAGATAACCAGCAAGGGTCTTTCAGTGGAGAAGAGAAAGACAAAAGAGAACAAACCAGAAAGATAGCAGTGTGAGTAAGACTGGAGCCATGTTGCTGGTTTTGAAGATGGAGGAAGGGTCCCCAAGCCAAAGAATGCAGACAACCTTCAGAGGCCAGAAGGGGTGAGGGAACAGATGCTCCCCTAGAGCCTCCAGAAGACGCCAGCATGCAGACACCTTCGTTTTCACCCAGTGAAACCCATTTTACATTTCTGACCTCCAGAACAGTAAGATAATAAAAGTGTTGTTTTAAGCCACTAAATTTGTGATAATTTGTTCTAACAGCCACAGTAGAAGATTAATACTAGCACGAGGTGGTGTCTTGCAGCTTCAGAATGTGTATTTTGTAATGGGGCTGTGAGACCTCCTTCCACTCAACATGCACACAGGACAGAGAGCACCCCTGAATGGGTGATCTCACTCTGTCATGTGCACTGGGCAGTCAGTACCAGAGGCAGTTCTGCCATGGCTTAGTGTATATGTCATCTTTGATAGGACAAAATTGTGTATTCAGATATAAAAACATGATCAAAAGCAAGTTGATAGGTCACTTTAGTCTAAAATATTTCTAACGTTTTTGTCAATTTACCAGGGTTGTCCAGTCTTTTGGCTTCCATGGGCCACATTGGAAGAATTATCTTGGGCCACACATAAAATACACTCACATCAATGATAGCTGATGAGCTAAAAAAAAAATCTCAAAAACACTTATAAGGTGTTTAAAAAACTTTATAAATTTGGCCAAGTTCAAACTTGTCCTAAGCCACATATGACCTGTGGGCCGTGGGTAGGAGAAGCTTTATTTAGAACATGCCAAAAGAGCATAGTTCCATGAGCAGGGAGAAGGGGAAGCGTGTCTGTTTGCATATGATTTTAATTTTTAGATGTTTCAAGTCATATTCTGAGCACTGAAGGTAGGCCTAACTCACTTCTCTGCTACACAAAATTTGACCAAGGAGGGTACACATATGTAGGAGAGCTGTACAGGAGAAGCCGTACATATGTATGTGGAAGCAAAGGCATGAAGCTGATGTGGATTTTTGTAGAATCACAATCTTTAAAAGCAACATTTAAATGTCAATTGATTACCAATTACCGCCCCCAAAAGAATGAAGATACCAGAAACAGTATCATCTGTAATTAATTATATGTCCACTAGATGGCAGTACGGTGTAAGCAAAAAGAAAATCTATTCTCAGCCCCAACCTTCTGGCTGTTGGTAAAGGATGTTTCATCACAGGAGAAAAGGAAATCCAGTTATATTAAGGCAGTCAACTCAGAGGGCCAGGGCTGTTCTAGACTGACTCCAGGGTCAGAAAGAGCATGGACTATGTGTCTCAGTTCCTGTAGTTCCTAGCTATGAGATCCTGGCAAGTTGCTTAACATCTCTAAGGCCTCAGTGTTCACATTTATATAATAGATGTGAATGTTATCTTTCACACCCATTATATAATGAAAAGGAAAATGAAGTAAAATGGAGTAATATTATTAAAACACTTAAGATTTAATAAACAGTCAATTATTAATAGCTCTGTATCTTCTTCAGGTAGGGGGAAAATAACAGAATTTAGATTTTAGGTCCTAAACTAGTCTAATTTCCAGGAATGGTTGTGAGGAAATAATGGGTCTTGAAAAGTAAGATAGATGATTTATTCTTTACTCTGCTTCAATGTGGCTAAAGTTTCCCCTCAAAGTGTTACCATAACTTTTTCGTCATGTTCCCAAATGCAGTTGCTCCCTACTCCATGTCTCCTTGACACATGCAATTCCTCTCCTGTGAGGAGCACTACCAACTTTCCAGAGGTTAGTGCAATGCTGGACTGACATTCCTGGCCTTTGCACAGGCAGGAGGTCACAGCAGGGACTCCAGTGCTCACCATTTGCCTCTTCCTATATTGGCCTTTAGTTTGTGAATGCATGAGAATTTCATAGCGAGTTAATGGAAGCCCTCCCAAAATATGTCTAGCCAGAACCTGTGAATGTCACCTTATTTGGAAAAAAAGGTCTTTGAAGATGTAATGAAGTTAAGAATCCTGAAATGAACTCATCCTGTATTATCCAGGTGGGCCCTAAATCCAATGGCAAGTGTCCTTAGAAAGGCATAGGGAGATTTGTGACAGAGAGGATTCGGCCATATGAAGACGGGGCAGAGATTGCAGTTATATGGCCACAAACCAAGGAACACCTGAGCCCCCAGAGGCCTGAAGAGACAGGCAGATTCCTCCCTAGAGCCTTTGGAGGTGCATGGTTCTTTCAGAATCCTGTACTCCACAACTTTGAGTGAATATTATTAATTCTTATCATGCTAAGCTACCAAATTTGTGGTCTTTTGAAATGGTAGCTCTAGGAAACTACTACAGGTTTGTATCAAGAAAATTCCTTCCCCCATATATTTTTCCAGAGTGCTAGAAATTCGGTGATTAGCAAATTTATTCCTTTGGTTTAAATTACAGATTCTTTGAAAATAAACGAGATCTTGGCAAAAGTGTCCTATTTTAGAGAATGAATGTTCACACCACAGCCTCTGTGAATGGGTGGCTCATATCTACAGAAAAGCACTGGATACTTGGAAGGAAACAATTCTATAGGGTTATAGGGCACTAGCTCTAGCAGACCAGCTTGCCTGGCTGCAAGGCAACTTGTCTGGAGTTTGACCCAGAGGTTCTTCATTACTTCAATGATCTTCAATGAAAGAAGCCAAAGTTTGGAGAAACCCCAAGCAGCACTGCCTTTAGACCCATCTAAGACCCCACTCTGGACGAATTTCCGAGGCCCCTTGCCATGGATGATGTGCCCATGGGGCTAGAGAAACGTGTCCCCAGAATTAGCATCTTCCCCTCCCAGCCCATAATGCAGGTGGTACCCAAATCCCAGAATTCTTCACATGGTCCTTCAGTGCTTCCCTAAGGCTCCTGTAGGCTTTTTCTCTAGGTCTGCCCTCTCTAGGGTGGATAGCACTATCACTATGCACACCCCTAAGCTTGGGGTGGTAAAGGTGTGAGGCCCTTTGCAGCACAGAATGAAGGCAGAGGTAGAGACAGGTGACTTGCTGAGCTCCAGGACCCTTCTATTCTGGCACCACCAGGTTCTGGCTGAGGAATGTGATCATTCTGAACTCAAATGTGGCCTCTCTGGTCTTTTTTGTATATTTGTCAAGGTAGGGGTATTGAACATATTTTATTAAACAATTAGTTAACTTGGCTCATAAATTAAAATATTTAGACAAATGGAATGTGGGTCTTACATTTGCATCCTTTCCTTGGGAGCAGCCAAATACGGGGTGGCCCTCCCTCTGAGCTAGACAACGCTATAGGAGCACTCTGCAAAGCTGGAGTAGTGTGCGAACGGTAGTCCGTAAAAGGCAGGACATAAAAGCAGAATCCCAGTGTGAAGGTGCCCACAAGGAAAACAAAACAAAACAAAACAACTTAGAAAAGGAATTGGTAGTAAACCAAGCACCACACCAAGCACGGAAATGACTGCATCGTAGACAGCAGACACCACGTCCCCCTCTCTTGGCTATTCAACTTTAGAAAAGACACTTAAAGTATTGAACTGAAATTTCTTAAAATACAAAATCAGGATGATTAAATATATGTCAAAGAATTATTATGAGAATCCAGAAAGCAGTAAATCAAAGTCATTACTTTAAGCAAGGACACATACTTTAGATACTAAGTGCAGCATAAATTGTAACTAATCTTGTTACAGCTGTTGACAATGTATCATCTGGAATTGCTGGGACTGGGTAGGGTGAGTCTCAGGATGAGACCCAACATTGAAATGGACACCTTGTGAAAAAGCATCAGACGTCTCAATTATAGAGGCAAGCTCTGCTCTCCCAAACTGAATTTTGTATGGACATATACCTACTTATGGGTAGAAATGTAATATGGAGCACAACTAGTTGGGAATAAGCTGTTTTGAACATTCTAAAAAAGATTGCTCGCCTGGTCTGCCCACTTTGGCTAAGGCTGCAGAGATGTAAAAGTGAGTCTTACATGGTATTTTTAGTTTGGGTTGGTTCAGACTAGTCATCTCTCTGACATGGTACATGGAGAGTTATTATTAATTTTTCATAATAGAATACTTTGAGAAAACATACCAACTATTTCAAAATGAAAATTATATGCAGTTTATTAAAGCAGTAATGTGAGAATTACTGCATAATAAACTAAAAGGTATACATGGCACACTCTGTGTTAAATTTCATTCTGTCTTTACTAATATCTAGGCCAGCTAAAAATGGTCTTGTTTCATCTTAACTCAGAATGTCTTATTTCTTCCTCTGAACAGAACTTGTTAATGTGCTTATGAGATGGATACCTCTCTGGGCCCTTTTCAGGTGGCTGGGAAGATTGCTTTCTGGTATCATGCTCTTCATTGTAATTACAGAGAATTTTCCCTCTCTATAGCTATAGCCACTGAAAGTTTAGACGTTAATTAATAACGTCCTTACCAGGTATTTCTAAGAAGGGGCTCTTTTCTACTGCAGCCTGCGAGCACTCATCCTGCTGGTTGAGTTATGAATAGGCCTGCAAAGGCGCTTCGCTCTGCTTTCTGGGGTCAGTATCCTTGTCCTCTCTTGGCCTTATGTATTTGCTCTGTGTTCTGCCCAGTCAACTTTGTGTTCTTCTCAAAGCTGTGGCAGTGAGTAGACTTTTATGATCCATAGGTTTTTTTCCCCCTCTTTGTCATTCAAAAAACTTTCCAATTAGGTCATGGCTAAATATTGATTCTCCATTAAGCAGAAACATAAATACCATTTTATTTCCTGTGTGACACCATTAAACATCCTCCCTGGCTACAGAAGTTCAAGTTTTATTATTTCTACTATTTCTCACCCAGTGATCTCTTAGCTGCTTAAGCACCTGGACACTGCCTGGTGAGAAAAACAGAAAAAATCTCTGGCAAGATATTACAAGGCAAGAATACGACAACTTAATGGTGATTGAGAATTTCAAGTCTATTTTTCAGGCAACATCCAGTAACATCTTTCTTGGTATCAAGCTTATCAGTAGCTTGAATAAAAGTACTGATGAATGTAGAAACCTGAAAAAGGTGGGTAATACTGAAAGTCAGAGTCGGGAGACCAAACATGCTTACATTGGAATGATGAGCAGAAACCAACACTGTTAAATGCAGCATGGATGAAAGTAGATTCCTGCTCCAGAGGTGGAAATCTGCTATACAGGTGCAGCATGGGAAGATGTGTGCTAACACAGGACTTATTTCAGGGGTCACTCTCCACAGCAGCTTCAGAGGCTGGCATGGCCTCAAGGCACTGCACATTCCAGCCTTACCTTCCTGCCGAGCCTCACATCTAGTGACATTTTCTGCCAACCTGCTCCCTTCACCCAGGTAATGGGGAGGAACATTTTAGCTCAGTATAAGGAAGAATTTTCTAAGAGAGCTGTCCTAAAATAGAATGAGCTTTCTTCAGAAGCAGAAGCAGCCAATCCCCCCAGCAATTCAGGGGTTCTAGCCAAGGCTTAATAACCTTTTGTAAGGTAATTGGAAAGAAGATTGAAACAGTGTAACTAAGAAAATGGGCTTTGGGGGAAAAAAAAGACCTAAGTTCAAAGACTTTCTCTAAATAGATACATTATTTTGAGCTGAGTGGTGGTTTCTGAAGCTGGATAGCCTGGTTTTCAATCTAGTGGGCACTTACCAGCTGTGTGACCTTGGCATGGCATTGAATGTCTCCTGGCCTCAATGATCTCATCTACAAAATGTGGACAACAATACTATCTGTCTTGCAAATACTATTCTCAGCATTGTGTGAGGATTCAACAAGTCAACAAACATAAAACTCAGAACACTACCTGGCATACAGTAAGCATCTAATTAATGTTAACAATTTTCTATTTGTTTTTTTTCTATTGTTTTTGAGATAAGAGTCTAGCACCGGTTACCTAGGCTGGAGTGGCGCCATCTCAGCTCACTGCAACCTCCACCCTCTGGGTTGAAGTGATTCTTCTGCCTCAGCCTCCCGAGTAGCTGGGATTACAGGCATGCACACCATGCCCAGCTAATTTTTGTATTTTTAGTAAAGAAGGGGTTTCACCATGTTTGCCAGGCTGGTCTTGAACTCCTGACCTCAGGTGATCTGCCCACCTCGGCCTCCCAAAGTACTCAAATTACAGGCATGAGCCACTGTGCCTGGCCACATGTCAACAATTATTATTTAAAAATCTCAGCCTATGTTTCCTCTATAGTAAAGATAATATGTACCTCATGGATTTGCTTTAGAAAAAAAATGAAATATGTATTGTATTTAATATGGTGCTTGACATACTAAACAACTGTTTATTAATTTGATGAAATGCTTTGAGCTACATAATATCTAAGATATTAGACACTATAAGAATAAATCTTAGATTCTGTGATCCAGTGACTGATCAACAGCGGGATATAAAAAAAATTTTCCCAGCATGCTCTTCGGAGGCAAATACCTATAGCTTGTGTATGGAAACAAAATGTTCCATTCAATTTTATACATTAATGATTTGAAAGAGAGAAGGATAGAGAGGAAGGAAGTGCCATAGGAATAAAAGAGGAGGCAGGGAGGCATAGTGAGTGAGAGAGAGGGGTGGAGGAAATGAAAACTTGAAGCTTATATATTTCACTCCCACTATCCCATGAAACAACATATGGACAATTAGGTAAAAAAGAGAGATACAAAAGAAAACTATAATGGCATCATCATCTTTCTGATATGCAACTTATTTGTTAACCTTCATTATCATTGTATTTTATTGGGTTTTGAAAATATGCATTTTTCAGGTTGAAGAACAGAAGTTGATTTCAAAATTTCTACATAATTGTTCAGCTATATTCTAAAAACTATGAATTCCTCTCAGTCTAATCACCTACACTGAAGTGTCAGTATCCAGACACAAGTGAATTACTTTTTGTGTGAAAAATATTTTTAGTTAGTATTTCTTGACATTGTGGATTCAAATATATTTCTGCTGTTACGCATCATGTAACTTCTGTCTTCTATTTTGGGATTAAAATGTTAGAACAGAAACTCTTATTCTCACATTTCCTAACTCTTATGAATTGAAATTGAGTGCTTCCTCCAATTGTTTTATTTTAGTTAGTTCTAACAGAGTAATTCATTTGTACCTTGATTTAATAAACCCTAACCTGTCTGCATACCATGGGCCCTGCAGGAGACACAATGGAAGCATAAATTTTTCCAAGTTTTCCTGGTTATTATGCTCTAATTGGGATGGAGGAAGAAGAAAGAATCGAGAAATGTGTCTACAAAATAGTTAATGGTGTAACTGGTTGGCTGTTTACAAGATGGGGACCATCATACTTTAGGGCTCACAGATTACTCTGGATTGATGGTGGGTGGGGCGTTCTCATTCTACAGAGATCCTGCTCCAAGGCAAGAGCAAATGCTGGCTCCTGGCCTTTGTGTGCCATGACTGCGGGAAAAACAACTGCAGATTATCTTTCTTCAACTACAGAGTGATCATAATGATGCCTCCCTCTCTAGGTGGTTGTAAAAACTAAAGATAATGTATACAGAACACCTGTCCTATTGGAAATAGTCAATAACTGTGACTTTGTCATGTTGATACTTGATATGCAATGTGGCGAGGGCCTAAAGGGATGGGTGGAATTTAGAGACACATAGGACTTGAAATCCAGGTGTGACATGTTGAGGGGAAGAGGAGTAAATAATAGGAGTGGACGTTTCATGCTGACAGTGGTGGGAGCTGGGAAAATTCGGAAAATATATGAGCAGCCCAGAAGAGAGGGATCAGAATCTCAAACTAGTGTATTCTTTAAAAAATATGAGCAAGGGGGAATCTTTCTTGTCGTTATTGTTGGGTGCTAGCAGCTTACATAATTTGGGGCACCCTCATAAAAATTTTCTTGCAAAATTAGGTATAAAAATAAACATTATTGGCCAGCCGCAGTGTCTCATGCCTATAATCTCAGCACTTTGGGGTTCTGAGGCGGGTGGATCACCAGAGATCAGGAGTTTGAGACCATCCTGGCCAGCATGGGGAATCCCTGTTTTCACTAAAAATACAAAAATTCCCTGGGCATGAAGGCGGGCACCTGTAATCCCAGCTACTCGGGAGGCTGAGGCAGGAGAATCATTTCAACCCCGGAGGCAGAGGTTGTAGTGAGCCGAGATTGCATCATTGCACTCCAGCCTGGGTGACAACAGCAAAACTCCGTCACGAAAAATAAAAATAATGTAAAATAAACACATTATTTTATATAAGGAAATAAGCCACAACATGCTACATTTTTTTAAGCTGACAGATTTCAGAAACATCACAAAATCCAGGAAAACAGCATAATGGCACAACGTGGCTATGGCATCCAAATTGAATTGTAATGTGTCCTCAGCTGAAATTCCTGTTACATGAACCTAAAATATCCACACTATGACATCACCTTCTAACACGAGGGAGTGTGTACATAGGGCAAACCAAAGCAGAAAGCCATGGAGGTATGAATTTATTTGGGTTAAATGTATTACTTTTATTTATTTAACAATAATATATTACCATGCAAACATAATGCCAGTGGGTAGTCCTCAATCTTATGCCTCATTAGCTTCATGGCGAATCCAACTCTGCATGTGGACTGTGGGAGAATCATTGCAGTGAGGCATCAGAACTGTTGCTTTAAGAAGATTAAAGCAATGGCTAGAGAGCAAATGAATGTGGAGAGAGCATTATTTAGACACCACAAAAGTGAGAGGCATCAGAGGGAGTATCAACACTTATTAGACAAGCAGCACAATATGGACAATGGCAGAGAAAGAGAAGCCCAAATTCACAGGGACATCTGAGAGAATGTACAGCAGAGGCTTTAGCAAGAAAATAGCTACTGTCTGGAGTGAAGTTACCATCATATTGGCCATGGACTTCAGGAGGTAAGCACATCAAATAGGTAGGGAGGAGGACAATGCCCCCTTTCCAGCCTGACTGACCACGTCACATGTGGAAATAGAATGAATACCAATCTCAGTGCTTATCACAGAAAACAGAAACAGACTGGGATCCTCCTATGGCAACAAGATAGCCAGAGTCTAGGGATACCCAACTTAACCTAGACCAGCCTTTAGGTAAATACACTTAATAGCAAATAGAAGGGAAATTATTCTTGATTATTGTGGGGGTTCTCTACAAGTCCTGTAGTAATCTGAGGCCTACTATGTACAGCACTTATTTTGCTCAGGTGAGAAGCCCTTTCCTTACGTCTAATTCTGAATCCTCAGGATGGGGGAATGGAAGCAGCTAGACAGCAAGTGAGGTGTTGCCCACAGTGTCTCTACTGAACCAGCCCGCCCAGGAGCCTGGACACTAGCCTTACCAGCTCCCAGGTGAGATGCACAGTTTCAGGGGAACTGGCCAAATCCAGATAATAGAAGCCAGATCCAGGGTAACTAGCCAATCCAAGGTAAGGGCTTCCAAATGCAATGTAACTGGCCAATCCCAGGCAAGATCACCAGTCTAGATGCAGAAAGGAGAAGCAGGAAGGGGGTGTACATCTATATTTTCTATCGTCAGTAGGCAACAGGACTCAATCCACCATTTTCCTTGATGTCAACTAAACTAGAGAATGATTTCAACTCTTTGGTAGTAAATTTACTTTCTCACTTAATCATCACAGTCTCTAACAGGCAAGCATTTTTATTCTACTTCACAGACAAGTGAATAGGCTTCAAGCTGAGCTACTTTTGTGGAGACTATGTAGCTATAAAGGCAGCACCAAGCTAATAAATAATAAGGGTATTTTAAGTAGATTAACTGTGTTAGGCCATTTAATTATCACTGCAGCTCCATAAGGTAAGTGCTGTTATCACTATCCCCATTTCACAGCTGAGGCAACTGAGGCACAGGGAAATCTGGAAGCTTATCTGAGGTCACACAGCTTATAGGAGGTAAGGCTGGGATTTCAACCAAGGCAATTAGTTTCTAGAATATATCATTTCTCCATATACTGTTCTGCCCCTCCAAGATTTCAAATTATGACTTTCTGATTCTCCAGCCATCCTCCTCAGCTAACTCCACTGCTCTGACCTGAATTCACAGACAGATCCTACTTCACATAAATACAGATAGGATCACTTCATCCAAAGTCCCAATAGAAGTATTAGGTTAGTGCAAAAGTAATTGCAGGTTTTGTCATTAAAAGCAATGGACAACACCACAATTACTTTTGTACCAACTAACAGAAGAAAACACATCAGAGGGAAGATGATGAGTCCATTTATGGAAATGCAAAGTGGAGATTTGTGAGTGCCCCTGTGGAGAAGGAGGCTTCAGGGATTTGTCCTAGAAAATGCAGATTCGAGAGTCAGCAGCAGGCAGTAATAGGCAGAACCATGAGATAGGAGCCACTCCTGTGTAATTATGTAATTAAAGTAATGATACCTTAGAGTCGCTTAGTACTGTATAATTTTCAAAACACTTTTACATATATTATTATACTTAATCACCTATATTTTTAAATTTAAGTGATACTAAACCTGCTGCATATTATAAAAATGTTTAAATATGCTTCTATTCTAGAGATAAAAGAACAAGATGATAGAGAAAAGTATAGGGGAGAGAATGTAATTTCTTATCTTTCCCTCATAGGCTCTCAGTTGAGACATTTTTCTGAAAACAAGAGTCAGATTAGCAAGAGAAAAACCAGCAGAAGTTTATTAACGGGTGCTGTACCCATCATACGGAACTCAGTTCAAAGTGTTTCTCTCTCAAGCCAGTGGCTTAGGGGCTTTGCTTAGATAGTATTTTGTCAAAGAGCCATAAATCTTGTATATTAACAAAATAAAGAAGAGAATATCTGTAGGCTTCCTAATGGTGGGCAAACATGGGAATGTAAATGTATGGGAAGAGTGAAGTCTACTCAGGTGCTCTGGCGCTGCTGTCTGTGAGCTGATAAGCAAGTATTGGAAACAGCCTCTCTTTAGGTGGGAAAGGTGGAGGAAGGAAAGTCGACTTTTGTGTTTGTAAATTGCTGTTCTGCCATCAGGCAGGCAGAGGGAGGAGCAGGATGCCCCCTGCATTCTTCAGCTCAACCATCCTCAGTATTCTAGAGAGGAATATTTTGGCTTTCTTCAAAGACCAGGCAACTGGCACTTGCTGAATTTGTGTTATATGCCAAGAAATGAACAAGATGTTTATGCCATTATCTTTCTTAATCCAACAACAAACTTGTGAGAGCAAACCATATCCTCACTTTACAAATAAGGAAACTCAGGCTCGGAAAAGTTATGTAACTTGACCAACATCACACAATTAGCAAGTGTTCAGGCCATGCTCTCCCAGGTCTGTCTCACTGAGGAGCTCATTCCCTCATGCAACACTACAACAAGCTCCTTTTGCAAAGTCTTCCCCACTGTGCTAGGTCCTTCGGTATCACCCAGTAGACGACACTACCCAAATACATTTTTCCAGTATTGTTGTATAATAATATTCATTTGAGTTTTGTTATCTCTGGACACAGATCACTCACATTCACACAAAATGGGTACAATGAAGACCAGAAAATTGGTGTCAATACATCTCCTATGGCTACCAAATTCCCTCCTCCTGCTTCCAGTCCTGTTCAAATGGTTGTGATTATCTTCCACTTGAACATCGTTTGTTCTAGAATCAAGCTGTATCCCCATCACTGCTGGTATCTATCATTCGCCAAAACTTGCTGGATTAACAGATATTATCTGCCTCCTCCATTCTTCTGGTGTTCTTCACCACCTGCCTCCGAGGACTTCTGTTAGTCTTTAGAACTTATAGATTTGAGCTCTGACACCTGCTGCATCTCCTTTAAGCTCCAGTCCCAGCTGACTAAGCCTAACTGTTGATTAGGGGTCAGGAAGGCCATTCCAACAAGCATGACACCATACCAGATCCAAATGGAAAAAGCCCAGCAAGCCAACTTGAATAAACATATTTGATGGATCCAGCCTTCCTTAAGCCAACTCAAGACCACACATTCAAAGATATTCTTCAAGAATCTACGACGGGAGGAAGTCTAGTATAGACTTGTGGTTCCCAAACTTTGCTGCATATTAGAATCACCTGGGAAGCTTTCCAAACTTCCAATGCCTATCCCATCCTAGTTTAATCAAAATGTCTAGGAGTGGAAATGAGGCAGCCATGTATTTCAAAGGTCCCCAGCTGATTTCAATATGCAGCAAAGTTTGGAACCACTGATATAGAAAGAGTTGTTTTCAATTTTCCAACTTTTATTTGAAGGACCAATGTCTCTCCACACCAGCCCCACTCCTCACAAAGGAAGGGCAGTAACCGAGGCTCCCTCGCCTGGTCTTCCATCGTCCCCTTGGTATCTGGACTGCATTATTGAGAATCTTGGCAAACAGCTCTTCAATAAGATGGTGAAGGCAGAAAAATGTGGGCTTTTAAGGAGAGGGCAAGTGGGGGAGGTTGTAGAAGCCTTAAGTTCAGCAACATAAGAGATGAGAAATGTGAGGCTTTGGGGCTGAGCTGGTAAGAGCAGTTATTCAAATCATGGTCAGTTCCTCCCCAGAACCAGATTTCTTTTGGGGCTTCCAGGATGACCTCACTCCCACTTTGCTCCAGCTAATGGGATGTAGCTGGAGCAAATGTAGAATTCCTCTCAGGAAAAATGCTGAGCTTTTCAACCAAAGCTCACAAGCAATGCCCCTTCTCAAAGGAATTAATGACTAGGGAAGGTAACAAAAGACTAAGAGGGTCTTCTTGTGGAGACGAAGGGTTGGTGAGTGTTGTTTGCAATCATTCCTCTCCATTGGTGCCCAGAGCTGCCTCTCTATGGTTAGGTAGGATTAAGCCCAAAGCTCTATGTACTGTGCCTCAAATCAAGTAGCAAAGGCCTGACTCATAATGACAAAGGCTCTTGTAATTGACACTGGGACCTCCCCTTGTTTAGCACTGACTCAGACCCCTGTTCTTCACCAGCTTCCTCTCTTCTCCTTCTTACCGAATATGTGGGTCTACTTGGCTTCTCTGCTATTTTGAAGGAAAATACATCAGGAAGAAAGGGGAGAGGGAGCTAAGCAGCCCCCAGAGAAACACTGGTCCTGGCCTTTAAGGCTTTGGTCCACTTGTCAAGAAAAGTCCAGCAATCCCCAAAGCCACAGAAGCTACAGTGTGGTCATTGCAGTACAACTAAATTCACCTTTGCTGGGATCTGCATCCTTGTTTTTTTTTAAAGTGAGTCTGCAAGAAAAGAAGATCCCAAAGCCAGGTTATCCCATTAACCACTGGTGCATAGCAAGATGGAGAATAATATCATTTAGTCATTTGTCAACATGCTACCATCTGGTCAGTGCCGTTGCCATTCTCCTGAAACTGTGGCACAGTGAAGGTTGTGCATTCTTGGATTAGACTCACTGGGTTGTATCACAGCCTGCTAGTTATGAGCTGAGTGACTTTGGGCTCTTAAAAGATAAAGAGTTTATCCAAGCCAGTAGCAACTCATGAATCAGAGAGCTTAAAACTAAAAGTGGTTCATAACACTAAAAAGGGATATAAGGGGAAGCTTTTATAGGGTGAATGTAAGAGCAAATCAGATAAATTATTTGATTAGTTAAAATGTGAGGAAATGCCTTATTTAGAATATCTTGACAGGAAGTTCAAGACAATAGTACCTAATGCCCAGTAGGATACCCATGATTGGCTGAGATTAAGTTTTGTTTTCTTTTAAATTCCATATTAGGTTTTGGCTTTCTTACCCCAGAACCCAGGGTGTCAGAGTCACTCCAGTCAAATTTCCTCCCATTTAATTATCTTAGCAGGGCATTGCTTCTCTGTGTATCAGCCTCTATCTGTGAAATGGGATAATAAACTTGCTGTGATGATTACATGATTAATAGGCATAAAGTACTTAAAACAGTGCCTAACACATATAAGCATGTTTTAGTTGTCTGTCATTATTATCCCAGAGTTCCCCATAACCTTCTAGTCATTATCCCCTTTGGCAACAATTTACACTGTGGATTATGGATTTTTCTCAAAGCTTCATTCCTTGTTTTTCCTAACACACATCCTCTCTTCTCTAATTTCTCCCATTCTCTGTATTCTTACTTCTTCCTCTCTTCCACTACTCACTCAAATTGGACTGTCCCAACATTTCTTCAGGACTGCCTTTCTTTTAATATCTCTGTGTTCCTTTTGAACGATTTTGTTTTCTTCCTGTAGCTCCTTCTCTCATGACTAGGTGGATAAACCAAAGCCTCTGCGGCTGCTCTCAGATAGATCTTTTGGTTGGAATTTGTTCACTGACTCAGTGATTGATCAGCTTTGCATCAGAAGACTATCTTCATTTGGGCTTTGTCACTTACTAACTTAATGGTATAATTAACCATTTTTTAATATCTCTAAGTCTTAGTAAATGGGGGTAATAATAATAGTTTCCACTTCAAAGGGTAAATATAAGACTTAAATGGGCTGAGTGTGATGGCTCATGCCTGTAATTCCAGCACTTTGGGAGGCTGAGGCAGAATTACTTGAGACCAGGAGCTGGAGACCAGCTTGGGTGACATGGCAAGACCCCCGGCTCTACAGAAAAATCAAAAGAAATTAGCTGGGTCTAGTGTGTGCCTGTAGTCCCATCTACTTGGGAGATTGCAGCAGGAAGATAGCTTGAGCCCAAGAATTGGAGGCTGCAGTGAGCTGTGATAGTGCCATTCAACTCCAGCCTGGGTGACAGGGTGAGACACTGCCTCAAAAAAAAAAAAAAAAAAGTGTCTTGGACAAAAACAAAAAAACACAAAATGCATTCTAGTTATTCTATTTGACCTCTCTAATCTAACTTGTCTAAAACCCAGACTTACTGCCTTCTTTCCACCCAAACTAGCTCTTCCAAGTTTCTTAGTACTGCTAATGTACTGGCACATTCTTAGTTACCTGTTTTCATGGTTGAGTCATCCTGACTCTATCATCCTTTTCACTCCTCATCTGAACATTGGAGGAACCAGGATAATCTGGGCCTTTGTCATGCAGGTTCTTGCTAAATTTGACTTTGAATGTTGTTAATCTTTTCAGTATACCTTAAGCCCTGTCCTACCTTTTCATTAAATTCTGTTTGGTTTTAGAAATTTATTTGAATTTGCAACCTCCATTAACCTTATTTATTCCAATCTTTTGATGGTCTAATGAGCATAATTCTCCAAAAAGTGACCTTGGAAGTTAGTTGGGACTTAGGACCACTGTGACCCAATGAGTTGCTGGATCCAAATTCAGCTTCCCATGTGGCCTCCTAGGGGTCACACGGTAACATCCAGGGGACCAAGGTCTTTAAGTTTCAGCTATCTTGCTTCTCCAGACACTTCCTGTAAATTCAGACTCCACATCACTAAGTAATCTGCGAATTACCCACTGATAGGCTGATTTCTCATACTTTCTCTGGAAAAAGTGAGAGTAACAAGGTAAAGTGTTACCAGTTGAATATGCTGCAGGCTCTGCATTGCTTTTACCCCCACACATTCTCTGTGGGGTGAAGGAGTATCATGACATCTTTTTCCTTGTATATTTTTGGCTTATTTAAGTTTCTCCAAAAAGCCTTTTTTTTTAATCCATACTATGTGAAGTTGTATATTTAGTAGCAAATCCTAGTGCTATAATGCACTGTAATGGAAACTCAGAAAGGACCTACTTATCTTGCACAATAACCTTTCAGCCCACCATGGAAAGCACTTTATAATCCTGTGCCCAACTTTCCTCTCCAGTGTCTTCTTCCATTAGTCCCTCCTCTTAACCTTCTATGTACTTATTTTTTTAAATCACTAACTGATGATTTGTTGCCTCTGCTGTTAATAAGTTACCATCCATTCCTTCCTCTTCCTGTGAAAATCCTGTCCGCCTCTGTCACCTACTCTAAGAGCTACCTCCTCTAAGAAAGAATCCATTAGAGGACAATTCAGGCAAAATCTCTGCCCCTGGAAACCCTTCTTCAGACCATCCTTAAGGCATTTAGCATGTAATGACTTGGGTTATGAATATTTGGACATATTCTTAAGCCCTTCTTAATTATAAAATTATTTAGGAATAAAACTGCTGTTACATCCTAAATAATATCATGATACATCCAAATACTCAGCAAACACTACTGGGCTTGAAGTGGTCAATAAATGTGTGGTAACATGGAACTTATGTTTCATATCGTATATAAGGAAAAAGACAGTCTATTTAAAAAGGAACACAAAGCTTTTCCTAGATTTTAAAGGCTGCAAAAGCCAAAGAACTGCTGAATGCTAGTGACAACTACAGTCTTTCTCTGCCATTCTGACTCATTGGAGATGTGTCTTCCAAGTCTGAATAGCTGGTAAGTACTCTGAAATGAGTTATTTGTTGTCTTTCTTAGCAACACATAATATATGGCCCTGATATTTATATTGATTGTGTTTGGTACTTAAATTACCCTCAAACAATTTTTGCTGCTTGGAGGGCCTCATTTCTTAGCCAGCCTGCTTATAAAAATGCAGCTTAATCGTGTATGTGGACCACTGTACCTATTTCAGTGCTTTACTGTCTTTTGTATTCAAATAGATCTCAAATATGAGTGAATACTTTAGAAGAAGTCTTTCTGATAAGATGTCTTTCATCTTATATAAAATAAGGCTGTCGCAATAAGGTTTAAAAGTTCTGGATCAAAGCAATGTAGATACTAGATATAAGTCATATATCCTCCAGTGTTTACCCTTTTCCTCACTCAAGATGCATGGTACCTTTAAAATAAACTTCATTTTTAAATTTATGATCATTGGAGTGACCTATTGTGGTGTAAACTAGAAATGAGTGAAAAGCAAAGCTGCCTGTATCCATATTCTAACAGCTAAGGTTGTTTTTTATTTTTTACCAAATGCAAGCAGACAAAAAGTAAGTAAAAATCACAGGTTTCTACTTCCAATCAAAAGTAACAGGAACTGAATTTATCCCCTTTCTTAAACTAAGAAACAAGGCAAAATTATGAAGCAATAGTTTTCAGACATTATACAGCAGAGAGTAAGGAAGAGTGATAGCTGAGAGAAAGAAAACAAGCAAGAGGAGATCAATGACAACCACAGCCTACTGACTGGAGAGGTATTGACTGGAGAGGTTTTTAGGCAAGATTGTAGTAAAGGTATATTATCCAGCATTCTCCAAAGAAACAGAACTGGTAAAAGATATCTATATCTATATCTGTAACTATATCTATATCTATATCTATGTCTACATCTATATCTATCCATCTATAAGAGAAAAGGATGAGAAGGGGAACAGGAAGATGGAGATAAGGAGAGAAGATGATTGATTTAACTTATTATGGACATTGGCTTCTGCGATTATGGAGGCTTAGAAGTCCCATCATCTGCCGTCAGCAAGCTGGGAAACAATCCAAGTGTGAAGGCCTAGTAATCGGCAGGGGGCTCTTGATGTCATAATCTAAAGAGTTGGTGTAAAGTCTGAAGAGTTGGTATAGGAGGCTAAAGACCTAAGATCCAAAATCTCTGATATCTGAGGTCAGGAAAAGATTGATGTCTCAGCTCATGAAGAGAGAATGTATGTGCTCTCCTCTACTTTTTGCTGTGTTGCGCTCTCAATGGATTGAAAGATGTCAACCCACATTAGTAAGGGTGATCTCTACTCAGCTGACAAATTCAAATGCTAATGTCTTCTGGAAACAACTTCTCAGACACACCCAGAAATAATGTGATATGGTTTGTCTGTGTCTCCACCTAAATCTCATTTTGAATTGTATTTCCCATTATTTCCAAGTGTGGTGGGAGGGACCTGGTGGGAGGTAATTGAATCATGGGTGGTTCCCCCATACTATTCTCATGATAATGAATAAATTCCCATGAGATCTGATGGTCTCCACCTTCACTTGTCTTTCATTTTTTCCTTTCTATTGCCATGTAAATAAGGACATGTTTGCTTCCATTTCTAGCATGACTGTAAGCTTCTTGAGGCCTGCCCAGCCTTGCTGAACTGAGTCAATTAAATCTGTTTCCTGTATAAATTATCTAACCTCAGGTGTGTCTTTGTTAGTAGCATAGGAATGGACCAATACACAATGTTTATCAGCTATCTGTATATCCCTTAGCACAGACAAGTTAACACAAAAAATTAACCATCACATAGGAGGAACCAAAATGGAACTTATTGTTGTCTTGAGTTGAGGAGACAAAGCTGGAGTTCAAGGAGGCCAAGGCAACTCAAATTTATGGAGCAGAATACCAGGGACAAAAGATCCTCAAGAGAAGGTGGGTTCCAAAGATCTTCAGATGGTTTCCTCAAGCCTTTAACTGTGTACCGATCACTGCATGCATGTGAACAAACTACCAAGACTAAGCAAAGAACCATCAGAAAAAAACAGTAAAAATAATATTCAGAGCTCACACAGTGCCAGGAATAACTACTGTTTTCATCAGCCAGAATGAAAATGTATCTTAACATATATGCATCAAGTGAAGTCTTTAAAAGGGTACTACCTTAGAAGTAGGATAAGTTAGACCTAGAATAAAGGCTGTTTTACCCCATACTAACACATATTAAAAAATAAGCCTCAGAAGGATAAAACAAGTGACTTAGCTACATCCCAGAAAAAATAAAAAAAACCTCAAGTATTTAAAGTAGTTAAAAAATATTCAGCACCCAATACAAAATCCACAATGTCTGGCATCCAAAATAAAATTACTAGGCACAAAAGAAGCAGAAAAATATGGCCCGTAATGAGGAGAAAAATTATTCAATAGACATAGATGTAGAAAGAGGCATAGATGACAGAATTCATTTAAATCAGCTATTACAAATGTCTTCTGTATGCTCATTAACATGAAGGAAAGCATAAATATGTTGAAGAGAAAAATACAATTTGTAAAAGAAAGACCAAAATTAAACTTCTAGAGATGAAAAATGTAACAGCTAAGATAAAAAAACAAAAAAAATCCTAAATGATATTAGCAACATTTTAGACCTGCTGAAAAAAAAATTGATAAACTTATTAAACATGCAGTGAACAAAAGATTTTTTTAAAAGTGAACATGGTATTCTATAATTAGAATCCCTGAAGGAGAGAAACAATAATAGGGTAAAGACTGAAAGATATTTGAAGAAATACTATTTAATTTATAAAAAATAATAAGAACTGTAACCCACAAATTTAAGAAGTTCAACCAACCTCAAACACAAGAAACTGAAGAAAGACACACCAAAGCACATCATAATCAAATTGCTGAAACTCCCTGCTTAAAAAAAAAAAATCTTAAAAGCAGCCAGGAAGAAAAGACCATTTATACAAATGGACAAAGGTAAGTGACAGCAGGCATTTTGTCAGAAATAATGCAAAACAGGTAAGAGTGGAGAATTATCTTTAAAATATTGAATGAAAGATGTCAACCTAGAATTCTATACACATTAGAAACAACTTTAAAAAGTGAAAGTGAAATAAACACTTTTTAAGATATACAGAGGTTGAGGGAATTCATTATCCACAGATCTTCACTAAAAAAAGAAAGGAAGAAGAAGGAAGTCCTTTAGATAGGTAGAAATTTAAAAAAGAATGAAGAACACTTTAAAGGGTAAATGCATGGGAACATATAAGATACTTCTTTTCATTTAAAAGTATCTTTAAAATATAATTGCTTAAACCAAAAATGATTGCAATATAGAATGGGAGCTTATGACATAAGTAGAAGTAAAATGTACAATGACAATTGAACTAGACAAGTCTAGTCTTAGACTTATAGCATAGATATAAGATTCTTATATTCTAGGTAAAGTAATTTCTTTTCCTTCTTTTTAGAGACAGGGTCTCACTCTTCCACCAAGACTGGAGTGCAGTGGTGTGATCATAGCTCACTGCAGCCTCAAATTCCTGGACTCAGGAAATTCTCCAGCCTCAGTTGGAATTAGAATCCCCCCAAATAACTGGAACTACCAAACAACACATCACCACAGCTGGCTAGGTAAAGTAATATTATTTGAAGGTAAACTTGGAAAAACTAAAACTCTACATAGTAATCCCTTAAGCTTCACAGTATAGCATTTGGTAGCTATATGTATCTATTTGATATTACGTTTAAATCTACTTTTCAAAGACACAATAGTCATATGTAACTAGTGAATAGTGTTGGGCAATGCAGATAATAGAACATTTTCATAATCACATATAGTTGTATTGGACAAAAAATAGAGCAACCACTAAAAACAAAACATAGGTGCATAGCTAATAAATCAATAAAGGAGATAAACTACAATAAACATGTATTCTTCAAACAGATGGAGGAAATTAAGCAAGAATAGATTGAATAAACAGAAAAAACAGCAATATTGTAGATTTAAACCCAGCCATATCAAAATAGGAAAGGTTTGTTTTTGTTTGTGAGAAGTATTTAATAATAAGTTGACCAGTAATGTGGTCAGTGATTTTTCTTCTATAAAAACCTAATGTGATTCTCCTTCATAAACCATCTAACAGAAAATGTTTGCTTATTTGTTTCTACTGCTGTTTGCTATTTTTCAGCCCCTTTTGTTTATGATAAGAATCATATAGGATGAAGATAGACTGATAGGTCCACATACACTGAGAGTGTCATATATATCTAATTCATTGGGGAAGAAAGAAACACACCATTTCTCGACTGAATGAAGACCATGACACTTGAGCTAGCTTTTTGTCACTGCTTTTTTTTTCTTTTTTTTTGGCATGAATAATATATTGGGTGAGGACTGAACTACATTTCCCTGCTTTACCGTCTCTGTCTCACAGTCTGTGGACACCAGATCACAGCATCTCTTGTTTTAGCCTTGATTAGTCATTAAAGAACATTAACACTTACGTTTTGTTACTATCTATGCATAATCCAATTGTGGAGGGGAAAAATACACATCCCTGGTTGAATTTTTGTAAAAAGGATGCAGTACGTTCCACTGTTTATGCTAGTCTGAAAATGTATTTTAAAATACATTTTCCCTTTCTATAGAACTTATCTGGGTTTGAAGGTTGCAAATCAAATCTAGTATTTAATGTGTTATTTTCCTGTTTTAAAAAAACAATAACTTAGAAACAACTAACAGTGTTCCAGCATCCAGTCCAAAGCACTCAAAGGCATTCAGCATGCTGTGAAGGAACTAGGAGATGATTTAGAGCCAGGCATGCCCAGCACTGGTTCTACAATTTATTAGTCCTATGACTAGACTTGGACAATTTATTTAAACTCTTAGAGCTCCCTGGGTTTATTTGAATTCCCTGATACATCTTTAAAAACCAGATAATGACACCACTTAGGGTTATTGTGTAGCTGAAATTAAATCATGAAAGTAAAAAAAAAAAGTCTCTTATTCGGTTCTTGGCTATTGGTAGGTGATCAACAAATGTTAGTCTTCTTTCCTCCCTTTTCTATATCATTTTTGCCTAAATGTCTTAGTATAATTTAATTTCTTATCCAGTAAATGAATAGATAAATAGCTTTTACCAATGTTTGGGAAAATAAATTTGGTAGCTTTCTGTTCATGATGGCCAACTGAGACACATACATGCCAAAATATGTTTGAGGTTCTAGCAAAAAAGTACAAAATGAAATTCATCCTTAATAATACTAAGAATAGGCCAAGCATCTCAGAAAATAGGATATTTTGGAAAGTGAATGGGACCACATTAACATGCAAATCAGAATAGAAAGAAAAACCCAAAGAAGGCTACATTAGAACTGCACTTTGGGAGGCTGAGGTGGGCAGATTGCTTGAGCCCTAAAACTGGAGACCAGCCTGGGCAACATGAGAAAATGCCATGTCTCTACAAAACAATGCAAAAAATTACCTGGGCATGGAGTCATGTGCCTGTAGTTCCAGCTACTTGGAAAGATGAGGTGGGAGGATCAACTGAGCCTGGGATATTGAGGCTGCAGTGAGCCAAGATCACACTACTCTGCTAAAGCCTGGATGACCTGTCTCAAAAGAAAAAGAAAGAAAGGAAGAGGAAGGAATAGAAGAGAAGAGAAGAGAAAGAAGAGAAGAGAAGAGGAGAGAAGAGAAGAGAAGCTGAGCTTCCTGGCAAAACCCTGGAAAGATCAGGCTCAGAATCATTAGACAGAGAAAGCACAAAGGGTAGTAGAGTAATAATCTGAATAAATAATTTTAAACCTGTCTATATGAAGCCTAAGTCAATTGGTCCTTTGAATTTAAACACACCTATATATACCAAAAATGAGAGAACAGTAGAGTTGCCTCTGTAGCTAAAACTAGAAAACAGTTTTCCAATGAGTTTGAAGAACCTATTCATGGAAGATCAGGATTCCTAATGCAGGTATGTGCCTCTAAGAGGAAAGCACTTTCACTAGAGGAAAAGGGCAGTTTGCTACCTACATTCCGTCTGTGTACCCCAACAGGAAAACTGAAAGGCAACTCACATTGTCCAGACACCCCGGACTTGTAATCATTGTTGTCAGTCCTTCAATTACAAGAAGGACTTTTTGTTTGATTGTTTAAATAAAAAAAATATGTTAGACTTGTCAGAAGTTTAGAATAGGTCTCCAATTATCTATAATCATCCACCTTATCATTTACTCTTAAGTCTAATGGGAAATTAAAGACAACTAAGCATTTGAGGAAAACAAATGTCTGGATACAGAAGTACCACAATGAACATACAAATCAACTGATCAAGAGGAAAACAGATATAATTCAGCAAAGTTAAAATAATATTTTTAATTTCAATTTTCATTTTCAAAGAGAATTGAAAAGATTTATCTTCATGGATTGCAAAGTGATTTCTAGGAAAAAAGATCATAGTACTTAGACTAGAAATGTCATTAACAAAAGAAAAAATGAGAACTGAATTGAGGAAATTACATATAACCTAAAGCCAGTAGGATGTTATCTTACGATTGGGCAAATTTGTTTAAATTGCAATTAATTTAATTTCCAATTAAATTAACAGCTGAAACTACAGGACAGAAATTCAAAATATAAAATTAGAAATATCTGTTTCTAACAAAAATTTCAATATTATGGCTTAAAAGCTAGAAGACTTCATTAAGACTAGGGAACATAGAGGGAAAGATTAAAGGAGGAAGAGGAGAAAGTATATTAGAACTAGAGAGAAACAAAAGTCTTTAATTAAAGTACAAATGAAACAAAATTGACACTTAGACAATCCTTAGAAGAGCTCAAGACACCAATGATTAAAGAGAAGTCTCTAAAACTTTTCTGAAAGAATATGATAAAATATATCAATCAATTAGCAAAGAAATGATAGGTGAATTGGCATCAAATCTTTCATCAAAATCACCAGATGTTAGAATAGTAATTCAAAATTATAAAAAAAATTCTCAACCATACATATTATGCTGTATCAGAACAGAGTAAGAAATGTAGCAAATGACCCCATGTGTTTAAGGCACATGCCCACTGTGTGCTGGCTGTGTCTCTCTTCTACGTTGTCTTCACCGTAGGATCCAAGTCCTTTTCTGGGGCATGGCTCTTCTGCTGGAAGAGGGAAAGAGTGCATGAAGAAGAATGAATGAAAGATAAAAGTGACCTTATTCATCGAATTTCAGACATAAAAGCTGGAAGATATCAATTGTATCATAAAGGAAGCATAGAGTTATGAATAAAAACCTTCAGAAAAACCAAGAGTTATATATAAAGGTGATGCTCAAAAAAGCAAAGTCAAATATGTTATGTTTGAATGATAGAAAATTTAAAAAGAGAACTATTTCAATTGACGCTGGTTGATTCTCTTCTCATTAGCATGTCTTACATGATGTCAAATTATATTTCTTTCTATGGGTTTCTTTTCATGGTTTTAAATCACCTTTCTTGGTTCTTTTAAAAAGTAGTATTTGGGGCCAGGCATAGTGGCTCATGCCTGTAATCTCAGCAATTTGGGAGGCTGAGATGGGTGGATTACGAGGTCAGGAGATTGAGACCAGCCTGACCAACATGGTGAAATCCCATCTCTACTAAAAATACAAACATTAGCCAGGCATGATGGCACATGCCTGTAACCCCAGCTACTCAGGAGGTTGAGACAGGAGACTCGCTTGAACCAGGGAGTCAGAGGTTGCAGTGAGCCAAGTTTGTGCCACTGTACTCCAGCTTGGGTGACAGAGTGAGACTCCATCTCGAAAAAAAAAAGTAGTATTTGGATAACCAAATATTACTATTACTATTTATTGGCATTTAGATTTTTAGAATCTCAAGCTATTAACATACCTGAATTAATTACAGTTTTATCAGAAAGACAATTTTACAAGTCTTGATACTCCAATAATAATACAGTAGGTATGACAGTGGTAAATGGAGTAAGTTATTGTAGGAAGGTACATTTTCTTGTCTTTTTAGGCAGCATATCACTGGCCTAAAGGGATGGAACAAACATGTAGGCCCAGATACTTTATTTACATTATTTTAAAAATCCTGCAGAATAACTAAAATGATAATATAATACTTGAAATTCAGGATGAAAGAAAATATTTGGCAGATGGTATAGTAAGTGAGCTGAATGTTTAATCTCTAATACCTAAATAAAACTACCCTAAGTTGATACATCAAGCAGTGAAATAATATCCTTATTACTGAAATATTGTTAACCATCAGAACTGAAAAGTACAAATAGTTAAAAGAGGTTACCTATGAGCTAACTGGAAATGGCAATGGCATAATAGCTCATTATGTGCACATGTTGTTTTTATAATAAAATATTGATCAAATTAGAACAAGTAGATAATAGAATTTAGACAATTTTAAATTAGAAAGTGCCTGTAAGTTATCATAACAAGACATTTGGCAAAATTGTTTAGATTAAAAGTGGTAGCAGTAAGAAATGATAGGCATACGATAGATAGACACCCACAAAATTCTGTGGTGTATAGTTTTTCACAATTTATGGGATTCATCTTGTTTTTTCAGAGCCGAGTTTTATTCCTTTATTGCAATCAGATTTATCTCTTCACAGGCTCTAGAGGAAGTCATAGTGCTTTTAACCATTATGCCCTTGATATATTTTTCTGGAACAATTGAAAGTTGATATCCCATTTAACTAGAGCATTCTCTGTATCAAATGTTCTCTTTTATTCAACCATGAGATAATTTTTAGAGAGACCATTATGTACCAGGCATTATTCTAGGGGCTGGTGATGGCATCATTTGTACAGTATACCCATGGCTACCAGGGATATATTGCCTTCAAAGAGTTTGCAGACTCTCAGTGATGAGGCAACTTGTAGGGCAGAAGTAAATGAAGATATTTTAATAACACAGAGAAGAGGTTTCCTAAGCCAGCCAAGCCAGATCTGAGAAGCACCCCTAAGTGATTTCTGAGTTGCTACTGAAAGGCTAAAAATTAGTGATAAAAGCAGGTTGAAGAATTAGGTGTGGCTTTCCAGGCAGAGGAAGCTGAAAGTACAAATCATGTAGGCATCACACCTAGATGAGGTTTTAGAGTAGCATTAAGTATTTTTAATGCATTAAGTAGCATTAAGTCCAGTATTTTCATGTGAGAGAGTGAGAGAGGATTAAGCCAGAACAGGAAATAGCTCAATCATGGCAGGGTTTATCCTGGAACTTTATCCTGGAGCTGCTTCTTCTTTAAATAGTAACTGGATCCCACAGTCCAGAGTCATTGTTGCCTACTCATATTTTTCTTTGCCACATATTCAAGATATCATTGATGTTGTCTTAGACTGTTTGATACATTACTTTTTCTATGTTAAGACTCTACAATCCAGGAAGCAGAGACTATAGTTCATTTGCATACTCCATAGAGTTAGCATAGTTCTTAGCATATATAAGACAATAAATATTTTATTGCAACAACTATATATTTAGGAATATATTTGTTAAATACAATGTGATAAATCTGTGATAGTATACTTCATATCATGACACCAAAATGGATAAACACAGTGTCATTGTTGATATATTTATTTATTCCATATGAAGTTTTATATATCTGATTCTAGAATTCTTCCCTTTTTGGGGTTGCTGAATTTAATAAGAAATATAAATGAAATGCTACGGTACTTTCTCAATTTATTTTTACACTCAAGACTTTCTCTAATTTCAACATGAAAATGCTTTCATCAGAATATGCCTACATATTTAAGAATAACATCACCATAAAAGGAACGTTAAAAATAACTTTTTGTTCTCTTGTCAGTTCAGACTGCCAAAGTATTGTGGCATTTTTAGCAAAGTCTAGATCCTCATTTGCCAATGAAGTCTTGATTTCTATTCTAAATTCTGGGCTATGGATCAGCCAGACACCTCATTAAAGCCTTGGTTTATTAAAATAGAGGAACTAACAACTCCCAGCATTGCTTCTATAATGTGCACTATCTTTATCAACAAACCCAATAAATAAAACTTGAATGGCTGTAGATTAAGAAAATAACTAATTAGCAAAATGCATTATAATGAAGAAAAAGAAGTTTAAAATAAATCATGAATAATATAATGCCATGATACTTTGTATATAGTCACAAGAAAAATACAGGAAAATAACATAAAGCTTTGATTTTGCTCCAAATAATATAAAGCATTGATTTACCGTGAGAGAGCAGATAAAAAATTATTTTATCACCTTTGCTTTTGTTCTTTTAATTACCTCTTTTATACTGTGGTAAGTGAGACTTTTGGTTATTTTACTATGCAAAATAACTTTTCTCTATGTCCCTATCTCCATCATCTAGAACATGTGTGTGGCACAATATAAAGCGTTCAATAAACACTGGTTGAATAGAATCAAATTTCTAGGTCTATTTCCTGGGACACAAAACAGGAAAGCAAAGCCAGAATAATTTTTTTAATGTATCTCCCACTGCCCACCTTTGCCCTCTTCAGGGCTTTCTCAAGGACATATCACGTTCACATGGTTTCCTAAGCTGAACCATAGTGTCCCTCTGATTATGTCCAACATCAACCTTCTCCTACTGAACTGTCTCTGAAAAAGGCACCCAACTAGCCATTTATTGTAGTTATACATTTGTGGTGGTCACCAACATTAAGCAGATTCTTAGTCCTGCTGTGTTTCTTTACTTCACTCTCTCCCATTTTACTTAATCCTCCAACACCCACATCCATAGATCTCCATAGATCTTACAGTAGAAATCTAACTTCCTATTTATTTAAGAAAATAAATGCTACCAAAAAGAAATTCAACTTCTTGCTATGAAAATCTCAGATTTCTGTACCCTTGAATGTATCCATTCTGCGTGGCTTTCCCTCAAAATGAAAGAAAAATCCCATCTTCAGTCTAAAGCCAACCTTCCTCTGCCTCTTCAGAACTCTCATCCTTCTGATTGTCTTTTTTCTGCCTGGTGCCTTCAACCTCTCTTTCTCTATCAACTTGTGTATACCAGCTTTTCAATATGTTCCAGACTTCCCCGTTAAAAAAAGAAAACAAAAATTACGCCCTTTACTCCACTTTTACTTCTAGTTACTACATTCTCTGTTCTTACCTTTATAACAAGTCTTCTTGAAAGAGTCGTCTACACTGACTCTTCTGTCTTTTATCCCTTCATTATGCCTCAACCCTTGGAAAATTGCCTTACTCTGCTCTGCATGGAAACTGCTTTTGTACTGCCATGAATAATTTCCTTGTCACTTCATTCAATGACAATCTTTGATTCTCTTTAGCTTTAATCCTCCCAAACAGCATCTGACACTTTGGTGCTTAGAAAGGCCTGCTGACAATGTTGCCCTTTGCTGGCATCTGAGAATCTTGATTTGAGAAGAATTCCTACAATTCCCAGAAGTAATTGTTGAAATCAGGATTTGTGAAGAGATATTTGTATTCCCGTGTTTACTGCAGCGTTAGTCACAAAGCCAAGATATGGAAGCAACCCAAAAGTTTACAGACAGATGAGTGGGTAAAGAAATTGTGACATATACATACAATGGAGTATCATTCAGCCTTAAAGAAGAGAGAAATCCTGCCATTTGAAGCAACATGGGTAAACCTGGAGGACATTCTGCTGAGTGAAATAAGCCAGGCATAAAAGGACATTACATTATTCCACTTATATAAAGTAACTAAAATGTTCAAACTCATAGAAAAGCAGTTACCAAGGAACGGGGAGAATAGAAAATAGAGAGTTGCTTCTCAGTTGGTATGAAATTATAGTTATGCAAGATGAATTAATATTAGAGATCTGTTGTACAGCATAATGCTTATGGTCAACAATATTGTATTATGTACTTAAATGTTTGTTTAGAGGGCAGATTTCATATTAAATATTCTTATCACAAAAACAAATTCACAAGGGACACAAGAAAATTTTTAGAGATGATACACATGTCTTTTACCTTGATTTTAGTGATGGCTTCACAGATATATGCATATGTCCAAACTCATATACAATCAATATGTGCAGATTTTTGTATGTCAATTATAACTCAGTCAAACTATTTTTTTTGAAGAGTAGCTAACTGTACCTAAACTGTCTGTGCACACAATATGGTATATACTGAACACCTGATTTCCTTCAGAGAGTCTGGAGTTTTAATACATGCCAGGAATTGGTTGCCTGTATGATAAGCCCCCAATAAAAACTCTGAGAACTGAGTTTCATACAAGCTTTCTAGGTTGGCAGCATTTCACATTTGTTATCACAGCTTGTTGCTGGGGGAAATTAGCTGTGTGCTATGCAACTCCCCTGAGAGAGGAGCCTGGGAAGCTTGCACCTGCTTTCCCCTGGAATTTATCCGTCTGCCTTTAATTTTGCTAATTTTGCTTTATATTCTTTCCTATCATATAATTAATTGTAGTTGTAAGAACAACTAACGGAGAGAGATCCAAGATGGCCGATTGGCAAAAGCTCAGGAATGTAGCTCCCAGTGAAAGCGCAGAGAAGGAGTGGACGCCGCACTTTCCGATGAATTTTTGTTGCCCACAGACTGGGAGATTCCCGGCAGAGGAGCGACATGGGTCGCCAGCGCAGCTCTTTTGGCAGGCGCGGCTGTTTTGCTGGTGCCCCAGGGCAGCGCTTGGTGAGGAGTGTACGGGACGGACGGGCTCAGCTGGTCCCATCCCCACAAGGAAAACAGCAATTGGAAGCGCTGAGGACTGAGAGTTTCACAGCAAGCACAGCGAACCCGGAAAGGTCTGGCTCTGTGGGGAACGGGCATC